>CM076583.1:941325580-941473637 GCA_034641835.2 Pinus albicaulis | reverse complement strand
TTGTCCTAGACAAAATTTGTACAGGAGGAATGTTTTGTACAGGAGGGATGTTAGTTTTACCTTTGACATTTTGTTTTACAGCTTTCTGTTTGCTATTCTCTGACACATCAATCCGTCTGCTTCTCAAATTGTATTGTTTATGAACTTCATAAATTGCTGTGTCATAGCCTTCTTTAAAATCAAAAGTTTCTCCTGAATGAGTTTGAAATGTTTCAAGAATGTGATTCTCTTGATCATCTTGAGATAGAAAAACTTCTGGTTCATTTTTGCTTTTAGTCATGTTATTTATTTCAACATCCTCGGTAGGTTCTTCAAAAGTTGAACCTTCAACAAAATTTTCTTGGAAAGGTGGCCTGATGTTTTGGTCAGGGACATTTTTCCCAATATTTTGGTTCTGATTTCTTCTAAAGTTTGGGTTTCGCACAACATTTTGATTATCACCAGAAGAATTTCTTTCGATTGTCTCCACTCTGTCTCCCAGTATTTCCATACCTTTGATGATTGCATCCATCTTTCTTTCAAAAGCTAAATGTTCTTCATTCATAGGAATTCTTCTTTCAGCCCTAGCTCTAGCTCGTTTTTCTATGAGGTTTGCTTCCACACTAACCACAATGCTTTGCATCTCTTCTAGGGTTTGGGGGGATCTTTCCCTAAGTGAATATGCTATGTCAGAGTCAAAACCATCAGGTAATTTAACCAATAATGAGTTCGGAGGTGGTCTAAGGTTTTGAGGAACATCATTGTAGGCTTCGTTAAATCTGATGATGTAAGCTTGCATTGTTTCATTAGGTCTTCTTCTCAATTTTTCAAATTCTGATAGGATCTGAAGAGGGTATTTCTTCTTCTCCTATCTATTCAAAAATGCCCTATAATAAGCTGGTAAATCAGCAATACTGTTTGGAGCAAGGGATCTAAACCATGTCCTGACTTCCACAGTAAGACTCTGGACAAAAATTCTCATTCGGACATCATCAGCGTCAATTTCATAAAATTCAAAGTAATGAGTCATCCTTTTGGTGTGTTGTTGAGCAATATAAGTACCTGAACCGTCAAAAGGGGTGATTTTACTCTGATAATCCTGAGGCAAAGCAGCAGGGTTGCCTGGCAACCTTAACGGGGCATATCTAAGGGCCATTGGAAGGTGTAATGGAATAACAGGTGATGATGGTCTGGAAGGAGTGGGTGGAGGGGTAGAAGGAGTGGCTTGGTTTTGAGAAATTTGAGGAAAGATTGCTGAGCTTGAGGAAGCTTCAGTAATTACATAAATGTTTGAACTTTCTTCAAAGGTCTGTTCAGATTGAATGGAGTTTTGTAAATGTCTGTCAAGATGATATGAAACAAATCTCAATTGTAAATCTTCAAGAAAAAGTGGGCCTGGAACGAGCTTAGACAATTCAGATTCAGAAAAATTCACAAACAGAGATGTTTCAAATCTCTCATCAAAAGGGATTTCATCAAAATATATAATCTTCACAGGACAGGATGCAGATTTAGAAAGAGGTCTGGAGCTTCCAGAAATTTCTTGAATTCCTCTTTCAGAGCTTTCTTGACTTCCTTGTCTTCTAAGAATCCTAGGAATCAGATTTGGATTTTCAAATATCGATGGTGGATTAGGGTCAGGATTTGACCTGGTATGACGAATCCTTTCTGAAGCCAGTTTTCCTAGTAATGTTTCTTTTCAATTTTTGTTTTAAATGAAATGAGAGTACAACTTCGACAAATTCTTCAAGAAATTAAAGATTTATAATTAAAATTTTCTCAAAGATTTATTGAACTAGAGAATCTGATTGAATATTTGAAACTAAGGTCCAGTTTATAAGCTAAATCAGAGATAGACTGAAGCAACATTTATTTACTATGCAGTTGCAGAGCAAAAGCATTTCAAAGGCTACCTGGCTGATCTTCAGACTCTGTCTATAGCTTATAAGCAAACAATAGTAATAATAAAGATATTCAGATCCCCAGTATGGTCGCCACTATGTTATCACTCAGGTTTTCCTTGAAGTTGTGGAAAATGAAAGTAAACCCGAGGTAACCACAAACCAACCTTCATATACAGAATCTAGCCAATCTGTATCTAGAGAGGGCTCTCTCTTTAAAATTTAGCTTTGTTCTTAGAAATTTTTAGGCTAGTTATAAGTCCAAGAATTTTGTTTGAATTTGAATGGTGGAATCCACCAACTAAGGGCAAGGTTGAATATTTTTAGGCCATTGGGCTATGGAGTCGAAAGGATGGCTTTACTGGATTAATATTCTACACACAAGATGGCTTTGCAGGGCAAGATAGCCAAACAGAGAACAATTTTAGAAATTAAAGTGAATGGAATGGATTTTGAAGGGATGAATGGCAATCAAGAATCTTTCAACATGTTCAAAAGAAAGAAAGTGGATGATTACAAATAAAGAGCAGTGAAGAATTCTTTACTATAGTAATCAAAATGTTTAAACCAGCGAAGCAAGAGCAATTAAGAATTCGTTGCTTGTAACCAATTTAGAAGAAAACATTTAGAATAATCACAATTGAAATCAGAGTACATTTAAGTAAGTTCTGATTTATTCTTTCATGTTAATTATTCAGAAATGGAACACAGTGATATTATAAACAGATATAAAACTTAAAACATAGGATAGAAAGGACTTATTGAACTGTATTCGGACACATGAATCCTGCAAAAAGTCTTGAGCTTCAAATCATCATCCAGAAAGCCACAAAGAAATTTCTCCAAAGCACTTTTATTCCAAAAGATCAATGTTACAACAAAGTAGTAGAATCCACTCTCAATACTCCTTTCGAGGGCTTATTTATACAAAAAATGATTGAAAATATCTTACAACAACATAGGAAATAATCTAGGGTGACTAATGAATAAGTTACAACATAAAGAGAGACAGATGGTCTCGTAGATAGGATAAAAGGCAACTGTTGATGTGCTGTTTCTTCCTTACGTTCCAGATTTTGCATAAGAGTTCTCTTAGTAAAAACTCTTTTTATTTCTAAAATTGTACCTGTTATGTCCTCAATTCCAAGCTCTGCAAGCTGCTGTCTAGTCTAGGGGTTTAAGAACTGTATGAGTTGATTTGCTTGTTCAGGTCTGTCTCTCAATTCTTCTTTTGTTTTGTCAATTTCCTCCAGAGCTATTTTGACCAAGTCATTTTGTTCAAAGATTATTTGAATGAAGGACCAAATATCCTTTATTGAATGAATAATATTATTCCAAAGAATTTCATTGATTTCTCTCAAAGGCTTCTCCAATGAGAGATCCTTTTCTAAATCTTTAACCAATTTCTCCAACCTTTTAATTTCTCTTGTATGGTCAGCAACAATATTTTTTGACATATCATATTTTTGTTCCAAATTTATGAGCTGTAACTTTGTAGATTGAAGTTCTGTTACTCTAATTTTTAAACTTTCCATTTGTTTCACTAATTCTTCAGAACTTAAACTAGAAGTATTCACCTGTGATGGGTCTGTTTGCTGGTCTGCTGCTGTTGTACTTGTACCTGTAGTAGCCTCTGTTGTGGATGTCTGAATAGTAGACTGCTTTTCTTTCAATTCTTGCTCCAGTTCTTTTTCTGTTTCACTTAGTTTCTCATTCATTTTCAGGAGAAACTCCATCATTTCTTCTTCTGAATTTTTCTTCAATACTTCTTCAGTTTGAAGATGCTTTGAAGCTGGTATTTCAATTGCTTCCTCAATGCAACAATGTCATCATCTTTCTTTTTAATCAGTGCTTCAATGCCTTTTATATATTTGGGATTATGACCCAAACTGATGATTATTTCCTCCAAAGATTTTATTCTGTTATCCTTTTCTTGAGAAGAAGCTTTCTCAATCTGCAACTGGGTACTTGTATTATTCAAAGAATCTTGAAATTTATGAGCTGCTATTGCTTTGTCAGTAAGGGTAGAATATATCATTTCTCCAGTTTGCTTGTGTAATTCTATATGGTCCAATGGATGAATATCTTTTTCTAGGACCTCAAAATTGGTCTTGATGTAATCAGCTGCTGTTTGTGGCTTTGGCACTTTAGATTTGAAATGGCTCATTAACATTTTCCCTTGCTGAATGTCAAAAGCTAACATTAATCTCTTTTGATTTTGTGGAGCCATTTTAAGATACTGATTATACACCTGCATCCTCAATGGATCATTCTTTGCTTTTATACTGATAAATGTCTTTTTTATGTCTCCTGCATCTGTCTTTGGCTGTTTGAATAAAGACACTTCAGTGCTTAACTGTCTTTGTATTTATTTTCCTTTATGACCTGTATATGTTTCACTAACTGAACCAGTTAGCTGACTATCCTCCCTTTCTTAATCAAAGATTTCATCAATATATTCTACTTCAGGTAGTGGATTCAGTTTTTTCCTTTTAGCTTGAGGTTGTTCTGAAGATTCCTTAGGAGGAGTAGGATCTTTAACTTGTCTTTTCTTGCCTTTTTCCTCATTAGACGGAGTCTGAAAATTTGAAATTTCAGGCTAATTGTCTTGAATAGGAGAAACCTGTGCTTGATCTTGTACCTTGGAAGTTTGAGGTTTTTCTGTCATGGTGAATGTTTCAATGACTTGTGTTTCTGGTTCTTTCTCTTTACCTTTGGATTAAACTGCAATTGATGGAATGTTTTCCTGTAAATTCTGCTGAATAATACCAACAGAAGAAGTACCAATCTATGGTCTCTGTACCTGTGTAAAAGAATCCAAGTCAAGTATTTTTGCAAGATCTTTCATAACATTATTTATATCAATCTGCTCACTATCCTGCTCTATCAAAGTTCCTTCTACCCACTCATCTGTATTAGCATACTTTTCAATTTCAGGTATTCTTCGATGCATGTAGGGTGCTGATTTATTTTTCATCCTTTTGTCACAAATAAAGTTGAATGGGTCATAGGGTACTCAATGGAAACTTTTCTGCAATCTATAATGTTCCTCTAATATCTTTTGAGCTTCTTCCCCTCTATCCCTATAATTTCAGATAAATGGACCTAGTTGGCTCTTTATCCTGAGTTGAGCCTTTTTCTTGGCATTACAGAAGTGAATTATATCTGAATTGTTCATTTGTCTGAAATACTTAAGTGCAAAAAGTCTCATTGGAACATATCTGGGTAACTTGAAAGGGCTCAATTCACATCCATAAATTCTAATTTCAGTATGATTCTGATAGAAGTACCAGTCACCTATCTTATACTGTTTTGAAAGCTGAAGGATTTTCCTGATTTCATTGTTGATTATTGGAGGGGAAACTCCTGTCAACAAGGTAGTTGCAGGATGTATGAAAAGGTAAATGAACTCATTATAAGAATAGGGAGAATCTATGGAACAATGAGTAATGGCTGACCAAAAGATAACAGATCTTGGATTCCCTTGGGCATCAAGTTTTCTGATATGGAAAGGGAAAGTTTCAGACTGGTAATAAAGAATGAGATGGTAAATGACAGTAGAATATTTGAATACTTTCTCGTTCTCCAATTTCATGAATTGGTCATGCATTTTATTTGCAATAAAAGATGCAAAGTCATACCTGACAGCAGGAGGCTGTCCAGGGGTGAACATAGAAAATAACACCAGGGTTAAATGATCAACATACTCACTGGTATTAAAACCCATTATGAAAGATATCATACTCAAAATATTTTTCCCTTCTTCAGTAAAATAAACACTAGCATAAGGGGGAGGGCCTTTGGGCTGGTACTCTGGCCACATGGAAGCTTGGCAAATGCGGGTTAACTCCTCATGAGATAATTTAGTGGATTTCTCCAATAACTCTCCCATGGTCAAAGGAGTAAGGGCTTCACCAGGCTGAAAATGTAACATATCATCGATGGACTGAGCAGTTATGGAGAAAAGGATATTCTGGCTTGGGGATAAAACTGCTCTTTGATTTGGGTCATAATTAGCATGACAATAATGGATAATTTCAGGAAAGATATGGACTGAGGGGAAAAGGTACCTAGGAAGACCAGACTCCCATAACCCAATAATATCTGAGCCATTCAAATAATTGTCTCTACAGTGACAATAAATTCGAAGGGGATTTTCTGTAAAATTCAAGTCCTTTATTTGAAAATCTTTGTCCACTAATGATAAGTAATCCAAATCTCTATGGGGGGCATTCAATGGAGCTACATTCAAGGCTATAGGAACTTCCATTTTTTTTGGTTCTTGTGTATTCAAAGAAACGGAAATTCAGGGGTTTTTATGAAAATGGGGCACAAATTTGCAGGTTTTCATGAGGGAAATCGGTATAATTGCAAGTTCAGGGGCACAATTTACAGTTTTTAGGATCAGGGAATGAACTTAGTAATCAAATTTAACACTGTTTCAGTGGAAAAACAAGGAAAACTCAGTTTCTTTCAGAGTTTACGGCGAAATGGAGTAAATACCAATTTTTAGAGGAAAAACTGTGATTAACAGGTATCAGCCGGCGGCGGATGGACGTTGGGAAACTGGACTGGAAGTAACTTTCAGCGGAATTCAGTTGAACAATAGTTTGGCATTTGATTTTGAATTTCTTCGCACAGAGGGCACAGTAGCTTTCAACACACAGAATGATGAAAAAATGCGCGAAATTTATTTTATTCGTAAAGTCAAACGGGGAAAATATTTTATTATTTTTATGGGATGACGTCACTGGTGTACGATGGACGTGTCATGAGGAAATGGACGGTAAGCGGTATTTTCTGCACCACCTTTACGGAAAAGCAGTTTCAGGCGGATGGGTAGTGAAGCGATTCAGAGATTGACACGTAGCATACACTATTTGAAAACCACTTTTCATTTCGCGAGTTAATTCTCGGATGGGAGATGGGCAGCGGAATGTTTGCGAACCGTAGATCTCCAGGCGGATGATCCGACGGTCGACATGACGCGAAGTTGGTGGGGGAGTAAATGAGTGGGGGTCCGAAGTAATCCACGTTAATTAATTATTTCGGGTGGGATTTAATTGGAGGAGGGATGTGATTATTAATTAATTCAAGTGACTAATTAATCTCAATGGTTTATGAAGGGTCGGGGTTACAGATGGGTTTCGGGTTTTATTTTTTTCGTTTAAAACATATAAAACGTATGTTTTAAACTCTTTTTCAATATTTTTATTATATGGTAATAAACTGATGTGATTTGTTTACCATAGGGGCGGGGATAATTATATAATGATAATTTTTAACCAAAGGGAGTATATATTGGGTTTTTGGTTTAAACAACTAGGGAATAAATACTTTGGTTAAAAATCATAATAAGTGGGTTTTTTGGATATTATAAAAGGGAGCGTTATATATATATATATATATAGGAGAAGGTATTTTGACTAAGGATTTATTAAAATAAAATCAATTGTTAATATGACAAGGGAATAAGGAAAATTCAAATACTTTACACAACTAAGAAAGTGAAGATTTCTGAAGCAAATTGCATTATATCAACTTCAACACTTAGATTTAGCATAGAAAGTAATTTTGAGGGACTTTATGAAATATGGCATGATTTTCCTAAGTAAAAATGAGATTTTACTTAGGAAATGATTAAGAGTGAATGAGTATAATAATGGATAACTTAAAGTACTTAGGTCTTTTTGATTATTAGGCCGAGGGTCTGGTCCCTCCAAAAGTCAAGGAAATGCCTTGAGCCCCTTTAATCTTCAAATTCCTTAGCACTTTGGGGGAAATTAGTAAAATTGTTAGGGAAAAAGTGAGAGGGGAAGTTAATGATTTTGACTTTGCTTTACTCTGAAATTCTGTCAATGTAGTGTTCTCTGCACTTGGTGATGAAAGTAAAGGATTAAACACATTTAGCACCATCATTCATCACATGAAACTTTGCAACACCATCTACCTACCCTATCTACTTTACTCTACCATTTTCTCTTCTTTATTAGGGTGCACTTAGGCTGGAAAACCCTTATCAATCTTCTTTTCTTTTACATGGAAAATCTATCTAATTATACACTTATTGCATCCAAGGGCTCAGATTAAACTGTTGAGCACCTTTTATTAACTCTACATATCTACTTATCTGCCAAGATTAAATTGTTTGGTCAGATATTTATTCACTATTCTACAACATGAAATTGAAAAATGAATGAGTCAAGTTTATACAGTTTGACTCTTCATAAATTGTGGCAAATTTTAACAAGCTGCACACAATTACTTATTTACAAAAAATGAAATAGTAGTGGCATTTGGATTTGCACACTTTCCTTGGTCTATTTTTGTTTGGGGTTCATTTCTTTCACTTTTTTGACCATTTTATTTTTCTTACCCTTTGATTTTCTTTTAGGGTATACCCTCTTTACATTTTTTTAATTTTTTTTTGATTTTTTGATTTTTCAAGAATATGGAACACCTTTGCACAAGAAAAATGTTTGAACATATTGCATAGTTGAACAAGTCAATCATGAAAAATGACACCTATTGGTATAGGAGTCTAACACATCACATGTATCATCTACAGGCATCTTCATCCATTTCTTGAGTTGCAGCTATTACTCAGCCCTAGGGCTGCACTTCGACATTTTTGTAGTTTTTCTTATTTCATGAAATCCTTCCCGGGTTGTCTTGAAATTGTGTTTTGGAGCTTAGATCTTTACTCCCGGAACTTCTTGAGCCATACATTTGCAGATATATCATATTTTACATTTCCAGTAGTAGTGCACCATCTAAGACTACGATGTCTTTGTTCTTGGGTATTCTGCTATGTAGCAATATTTCATTATTTGCATATGTATTCATGGGAGGCTTGTTTGCCTTGATTATTTGAGTTGTGCCCACTTTTATTGTACTTATTTGCTGCTGATTTACATAATAAAATGGCTCTATGGTTTTCACACATGTTGATGTAAAGTTATTCACTGCTATTTCCATTATTGTGTTCATATATTGCTGCTTCCCCATTTGAGAATATTACAGTGGTATCAAAGCATAATCTTGGCTTAGCCTGTGGATCTCAGCGATTATGCTATCAGGAGAATAAGAAGAAGAAAATGAAGATCATAATGATGGAGAGAATGAGCTTTATCTCATCTCTTTTCAGAACTAGAAAGGACCTCAACGAGGAGGTCAATAAAATAAAAGGAGAAAGAAGTAGTGGGACTATACCCTTTCCTTTTGAAAAAGGAGACAAATTGCATAAATATGGAGGACACTTGGATCACAAGATTCTAAGTGAATACCTTGTTGATTACAAATATCAACCTAGAACCTTCAAGGAGACTCTAGCTTTCCCATAGTTCATTCAGCTGGAGGAAGAAAGGAGACCTTGCAGCAAAGGGATAATCAAGGGCAGTAGGTTTCTATTGTCTAATTTTGATGGGTCATCTACAGCAAGGGCTTGGGAAAGGAAACTAGGTGCATTATTCCTACTACATCTAGTGGTAGAAAGAGAGGCTGTAGAGATTGCAGCGCTGCACCTTGAGGGCGAAACAAACATTTGGTGGTTTAGCCATTTGAGTCATGCAAGAGTGACTACTTTTGCAGAATTTGCTCAAAGGTTGATTAAGAAATTTTGAAAGGATAAATCAGAGGAGGAGGAGCCCTCACCACCATTGAAGGAGGCATGTACCAGTGCTGATACAACTATGGAGGAGCAACCATCATCATCAACAGTTGGTGGAGCCAACACATTGGAGGAAGGAACTCTTGGAGCCTTACAATACGTTCCCAAATTTCACCAAGGTATGCCTAAGTTTCCATTTCCTATTGTTTCAAAAAAACTTATGGAGGGTTGTATACCATTCCATACTGCTAATTTGGAACAACATAATTGTATTGCACTTTGCAACCTTGAATTATTCAAGGAAGGGATGGACCATCATCCTAATGTACCATTGTGGAGCTACACACAACACTTGAGGTTGGGGTGTGGATTTTTGGAGGATAGGATGGACCTTGTCCAAAACAATCCTATGCAGAACTCTTTGTTCATCCTTGAGTTGGAGCATGAGACAACAAATATACCATTGAGAAGATTAACAAAACTGTCATTAAGTAGTAGTGAGGAGGTTTTTCCTCTCGCACACTTGGATTTTAATGGATTCAAGAGGGTCACTGGTGTGGGATATTCTCTAAAAGATCTCTAAGGGGTTGCATTTCAACATCCCATGAAATGCAAAGGAAGAAATCTGATTTGGGAGGATGGTAGTCTTCATTGGAGTACCAAGATGAAGCATGGTAGGAGACACACACATGTGGTTGAGTGGGTGTGGTTGGTGAGCAAGAGGTTGGTGATCCACTTGCATATTTATGACACCGGGCAGCAGGAGGCATGGCTGTGTTGGCTACTCTTAAAAGAGTTTGGCCATCATATGACATACCCTTTGGAAAAAGTTATAGAGGAATTGCATGAAACCCATATGTTATGGCAGCAAAATATTTGGTTGTATGGGGAATTCTACAAGTAAACCATCAAGATATCACTCCATGACTTGTATGAGGGAGAGATAATGGAGTAACAAGAGATGTTGTTACCTTAGGTTTTCTTGAGAGGATATGGGTTGATCCTCTCCCATGTTTGGCATGTTGTTGCAGGAGTAGGAGATGGCACTATCATGGTGCAAAGGGGCTACTCCTTAGCCTTGGATGATCAGGAGGTACTTCCACTTTGGAAGCAATCTCCTATATATAAAAACATTGTGGGAGATGACTTTGACAATGGACATGTCAAAGAATGGAGCTATGAGTTGGCAGGAGCCTATTTACAAAAGCCAATAGCGATGGAACTTGGGAGCTTGGGTTTATTGATGGAGTGTCCCTAGGATCACTTCACATATGATGCACTTGGTGGACAAGGAGAAGGTGAGAGTGATGGAGTAGTGGATGGGGACATCTATTACAATGATATGATCTTCTTAACTTGGATTTCCAAGCATAAGAAGGAAAATCTTCATGCAGAATATGGCTCATTCCTCTTCATGGGAGTATGTCATACCACTATGGAGAACTTATTCATGGACCTATGTATCATATTACTTCCAGTACATGGTAATAATTTTGTTTTTTCATTTATTGATTATCTAACACAATATTTTCATACTCTTACCATTTCTATACAATGCATTGCTCCATAAGAGGGCAAGCCTCTCATTGGGCTCCATGGTCAATTTTGGGCCAAATTATATGATGGAGAAAACCATATTTTGTGTGGCCTTGGGCAAGTGTTTTATTATTATATGTATGTTCAGTTGATATACCAAGCCATTTACTATTCACTAGTAGATGTGGTGACATAAATAAATAGCAATTTGTCAAGAAACAACTTGCCATGTTATTTTATGAAACAACAGTTAGGAAAACTACGCTATGAGAACTTGGGAAACTGTTGGTACCTTCTAGAACTACATGAAAAATTTAGTACTCCTCTCATTTGGATGCTATATGGTGGTGATTTCCTATCCATCATATATGGGATGGTTTGGGCCAGCATGATTCATAACGTTGGAGAAAAGATATTTGGAGATCCAGTCTTCTTCTTGCCACTTAAGGGCCACATTATTTCAGCCCAAGATCATCAACTACACTAAAATTATCATAAATGGAGAGAGGGATAGCATGGGGTAGGCTATTTTATCTACCATTTTCAATTATTTAGCCCACCTACATTGCAGGAGCCAAAGGTGGAGGAGGATTGCATGAGTTACCATTATTGAGGGTGGCTCATTTTGCATGGATGATAGCTTGGGGATGGAGGATCCACATGGGAATGATGATTCCCAATGAATTTCAGATCCCATGCCTCAAAGGGACCTCTATACAGCACCTTATTGCCTCCTTAAGTATTTTCCTTCTTCATAATGATATCTATTTATCTAGCTTGCATGCTTGGGAGGGGCAATACAGAGATTTATTGATGAGACAACATCTTATTCCTGGGAGGAGTTTATCATATGTGGATGCTACAGGAGGAGGAGGGGAGACTTCTCAGTTCTATCCTTATAGTTGCTTGAGGACAAGTAACATTTGGGAGGGGAGGACTGTAATATTCCTAAATTAGCATGCAGCTAATAGGAATATTGATTTTTGCTTTTGACACCTAGGAGATGAATAAATGGGTAAGGAGGCCCATACATTTCTAAAATAGGAATAAAATCCCTCATGACGTGAAAAGGGATCATTATAATAGCTGAAATTTACACCCCCATGTGTGAACATGGGCAATTACATGTGGACAAGGTCAAGTTTGACCAAGTCAACATCACTAGAATGAATGGTGGAGATCATCTATGGAGACATCACAGTGATAGTGGGAGGAATATTCCTTGGTGGAGGAAACCCTAATGTGTGGGACCCAAGGTAAGAAGGCCCACACTTTTTTATAAGGAGGGAAAGGCAGCCATAGGAGGACATGTTATGGATTATTGATTTTGTGGTCTGCATGACTATTGTGCATTCTTCAGCTGTATAGTTGAGATTACTGTGATGCTTAGCACAAGGTATTCCTCTTTAGGAATTACATATCCTTTCTTGATAGGCCTCTTGGGGGATATTTGCACTTCATTTCTCCACATTCAGGCTTGAGGCCAAGCTACCTCCTTCAAATACATCGTAGTTTCCGTTTAGAGCTGGGTTGTGTTGCAGGGTGTTGCAGTGGAGGGTTGATAACACCACTTCCAGAGCTATTTTTTCAGAGGAGGAAGAATTCTTCCCTTTGGGAGATCAGTGAGGAAGAATATGGAGAAAATTTCACATCTTGGAACTTGTCCAACATATTTCCCATCACCAGCAGTGCAATATCTCTCCTTGACTGCGTTATATTTGTGAGCATTTGTAGTGAGGGATTTCATTGCTTGATTGGAGGGTGAGATCTTCAGTGATTGGATTAGCCTTTCACCTAAAGGATCCATTGGATGAGATTCATTCATAACATGTATCATCTACAACCATCTTCATCCAGTTCTTGAGTTGCAGCTGCTACTCAGCCCTAGGGCTGCACTTCGGCATTTTTGTAGTTTTGCATATTTTAGGAAATACTTCCCGGGTTTGTCTTGAAATTGTGTTTGGGAATTTAGATCTTTACTCCCGACACTTATTGAGCCATAAATTTGTAGATCTATCATATTTTACATTTCCAGTGTGTTGTAGCCTCTACAACACCCTCCAAAAAATTCACACTTTAATTTTTTTTTTATGGAGCCCCTTGAGCATAAAGAAAAGTTAAGTTAAGATCCGGGAAGGTTAAGTCATTGAGTCGCACATTTCTGAATTTATGGAAAACCATGACCCCGCGACCTTGCGACCCGGTGACCCCGAGGTCACAAGGTCACGAGGTCGCACATGTCTTAGACCACCGCACAATGCGACCCCGCGGCCTCATTAATGGCCCGCACATGCGACCCTTTTATAAGTAGAAAGTCGCTAGGTCGCATTATGCACATTCAGCGGATAGAAAAAAATGCCTCTGACAGGTTGACTGGAGCGCGATTTTCCTAGGTAAGTTACTGTTTTCCTCCTGCTGTTTCCTTTTATGGTTTTTCTTGCCTAATTTTCCTTTCCTCAGCCTTTAAATTTCCCCCTGTCTTGGCCACTATTTTCATTTAAGACTTAGAACTTCCCCCTTTTAGCTCAGACATTCACCTTGCTTGCATAACTTTATCACTGTTCCCATCCAGACTCTCATGGCCTATCTCCTGCTCCAAAAGCTCTCCCCTTGCTTTTTATTGGCCCACTCAGCCTTGTAATTTTGAAGTTAGAGGGAATTAGGCTTCTCGCAGTGCGCGCCAAAACCCCGGCAAGCCCTAGTGCGACTTGCAACCCATGCGACCTTGTGACCCAGTCGCTCAGTCGCTAGGTTGCAAATCACCCTTCAGTCTGTTTTCTCACGACTTCACAACTTAGTGACCTTGCGACCAAGTCACAGGTCACAGAGTCTCTCTCCTGTCGGTTTTTCTAGCATTTGTGACCCAGCGACCCCGCGACCTAGTCGCAAAGTCGCAAGGTCGCACTTCTGCCGATTTTCCCACAACTAGTGACCCAGCGACCTCGCGACCTGGTCGCAAGGTTGCAAAGTCACAAAGTCTTCGAAAATATCAACAACGCGACCTTTGTGACCCTGTGAACCAGTCACAGGTCACTAATTCAGCTCTGCCTGTGTCCCCAGATGAAATAATTAATAGATGTACCTAGGTTTGTATTATCATGGCATCTTTCTTATCCTGGGACTCTTTCATGAACATGACAGGTGAATTCGAAGTAGACTTAGAGTGTATCCCTGTCCCCTCAGATTCAAGCGACATGGGACCTCCAGTGTCTCGAAAAAAGGACAAGAGCCTGGAAGCAGAGGACGTAGAGATGGATATACCAATGTCCCTGCCCTCGATCTATAGAGATACCTTGTGCACATTTGCCAAAAGGGGACAGCATGCGTTGGTACCAAGTGTACCAAGAGTTCGCTCGATGGGAATTCCCAGAGGAACTCCCTGATCGGGAAGTATACATACAGGTCAAAAGGTCAAAGCTCCATCTTGCAGGTGCCCATCTGGCTATATTTCCATGCGTGGAAGTTATAGAATGGATTATACAGAACACTGACCCCAAAAAGTTCGTAATCAGGGACAACGAAGGCAAGGCTTTCACAACTCTCAAAGGCTCAGATGCTCATGTTTACTATTCATTACCTAAACGAGAGGATGACTTCACAGAAGATTAGGCCATCGCCCATCCAGTCCCCATAATAGACACTCTAAAAAAGTGGTGGGAGGAGCCTGAGAAATTCAAGGCCAAGAAGTATCAAGAATATCCAATGGCAGGCCTTAGGAAAGTGTATAAATTAGTGGCTGCTATGCTTTACGGATTGTACGAGCGCCCCGATGCCACCACATTCAGCGGTGCATGGGCAACCCTCATGGAGTATGTCACGATGCACGACGTCCGTTTCAATTGGGCCAGCATACTGGTGGCCTCTCTTCATACAAACATATCCTTGACATTGGTACCAGAGGATGGATTGCCTTCTGAATTCTACATGGCCTCTTACTTTTTAGATGCTATTTGTTTGAGGTTCCATTTTGAGGGGTGGGTGCACAACTGGGATCCAAAACAGACCCGTCCAATCCACTTACAGACAAAAGTATTTTGGGATTCCAAATATAAGCAGGACATAGAACCGATCTCTCAAGTTTTCATCCCAACTCTCTACAGAAAATTGTTCGACCAAGACACTCCTTGCATGTCTTTGCGAGCCATGGAGATGCTAGGCAAGGTGGCGCATTGGTTCCCACTTGCCGAGTACACATTCATTCGAGTTTTTGGCTCATATAAGGCCCCCCATGCTATGCCCCGATATGTTACAGACAAAATGATCATTCAAGAGGTCTGTTTCCAGATGTCTTCTGGTTTCGCTAGGGTCCTGACTAAGGGTAAGAAGAAGCCGTGGCCTACGCTACCCCTCACTATCGATACCTACACGGTCAAAGATTTCAGGGAGTTAGAGGCAGAAGAAGAAGAGATGAAAAGTTACCACCTTGAGGCATTAGACCACTGGACATATGACCCGAAAAGAATAGTCCCTGATCACTACAAACGGGCTAAGTTCAAATGGAACTACCAGCACACGGAATGCCCGGGCAAAGATTAAAGAAGGAATTGGTATAATGCAAATAGGAAACTTTCTCCGGGGGTGTGGTTTGATCAAGAAGACCGAGATGACCATACATTGGAGGACGGAAACCATGAATTAGGAGGCGATTCTTCTTCTCTGGCTAAAAAGCCTTAAAATAGTATAGGGCACAACAATTCTATCCAATAGAAAGAACTAGAAGCCAAAGCCCAGCAAGAAATGGAGAAGAATATGAAATAAGATGAAGACAAGCGCAAAAGGAGTCTGAGGTCGGAGAAGAAGAAGAAGCAGGTAGAAGAGGCCAAGAGAAAAAAGGAGGAACATGAGGCGGAGGCTGCAATAGAACGACAACTCAAGAAAGAATTAGATCAAGTGGAAGCCGAATGTCAGAAGAAAGAAGAATAGGTAGCAGCTGCAGCAGCCGAACATAAAAGGAAAGCAGAACTAAAAGTAGCGGCAAAAGCAGAGCGTAGACAGAAAAGAGAACTTGAAAAGGCAGAAGTTGAATGCCTTCGGAAGGAGGAGGAAGAAAAGAAAAGAAAAGAAGAGGAGGATAGAATGCTTGATAACATCGAGGCATCTCCACAGGGCGCAGGATCACAAACAGAGCTACCACCCCTTGAGGTACCTGTAGTTAGTACACGCGCTACACTCTCTGATGTGAGTTCCTACGAAGGGCAAGAGGAGGAGGTATTCGATCTCACCAGGCTCACATACGATCATTTCTCTTTCAAGATCCGACAGGAGAAAAGAAGAGGCCTAGCACGAAATCCTTCTGCCTCATCCACAGTCGCAATGGAGAAAGACATAGTCCTAGACACTAGGACTAACCCTGTGATGATAGCATTTTCCGGCACAGCTTTTGCCGCGGCCACGGAGGATATGTAAATAGAATGAGTAGAGATATCTTCTCTCTACCTAATAGGTTACAAGCGGCAGAGCAGAGGGAGGCAAGGGTAGAGCAGGAAAAGATAGCATTGAGAGAAGAGATTCGGCAACTCCAAGACAAAACTGCCCCTATCAATGAGGTACCACTTGCCGTCCAAAGGGAGTTGGATATATTGGAGGCCACCATGAGACAAGTCTATGGAGAAATGTTTACTATAAAACAAACAATTTCCCCTTTGGTGAGAGCCCAAATAGAAATCAAGCAGAGGAACGAGCAGCTGAAGGAAGCCTCAGCTGCCCTGGACAGAATGATAGATTGGATGGTCCGGTACCCCTAGGATCCCGAAAACCTGCCAAAGAAATATTGGATCTGCACACAAGATGCCAAGGTCCAGATCTGAATTAAAATGCAATCTAAAGATAAACTATCCAAGGACGTAGATAAGGTGATGTCCGCATATGAACATTTGATCAGTGGCATCGATTCAATGCACATCCTACATCACATTCCATCGCTGGGTGCATTGGATGAGGAGAAGACATGGGAACAGGTGGATCAGGAGATCCAGGCATTTTTGCAGCCCATTAAGCAAGCTGCTACCACTTCCAATCTTGCAGCATCATAGGAGAACCTGGGTAAGTTTCTTGTAACACTAGTCTAGATCTACACCAAGCTCGCTTCCCTATCCAACCTGG
Source organism: Pinus albicaulis (assembly GCA_034641835.2). NCBI lineage: Eukaryota > Viridiplantae > Streptophyta > Pinopsida > Pinales > Pinaceae > Pinus > Pinus albicaulis. The sequence goes on along the minus strand of CM076583.1, from coordinate 941,456,510 downwards.
TCATGCAGAAAAGAGAGACTTTGATCCCAAATGCGTAGGAGTGTCTACGTCGGTTGAGAGAAGAAGTCCCTTTGATTTCCCCCATAGCGATAGATTATCATGCTTGGCAGAACTTCCTCAAAGAACAACAAGTTGATGCCCCTAAACTCACGATTGCGTGCACATCCTCATGATCAGGTGGCAGTAAATCGCTGGTCGCATTTGGCAACAGGTTGCAGGTCGCACTTCGCAGCTAGGTCGCAGGTCGCACTTTGCAGCTTGGTCACAGGTCGCAACTCTCATTCAGGTCGCAGGGCAGCTCAACAGTTGGGCAGGCGAAATGTCAGGAAGCCCATAGGGCAAATTTTGGTTTATAAAACTCCCTCCGGGAAGATTGTAAACGGATATTTTGTTTGGGACTCGAGCTGAGTACATTGTATTACCATGATTATACATTTGAGCATGAATACAAGCATTTTGAAAAATCCCTTTGTGGATCTGGTGTTGTCATATGTATGAGCGCTATTGAGTATTATATTTTCAGTTTTGAACATCTTTAGATTAAGGGAACTGTATCTTCAATTCATATCACAATTGCATAACAGTTTGCTGAGTATGTTAATGGTGGTTGAGTTCATTTCACTTTCTTAACGAATGTTGATGACTTTGTTTATTAGCATTTGTGTTATAATTTAAAACTTTTAGGAAGTGAAGGGTGTTCTTGCCATAAGGAATTGTTTCTTTTGTGGTCATAATAGCTTATAAGCATGACCCTAATGATGTGTTGTTAACAACACTTCCTTCGGCGCTTATGCTTTATTATTTCCTCTTGCTACTCATAGTGTTATATGTACATTTAATGCATCAATCATATGTCTTTTATCATTTGATTAAGTGCGTATCCACAGGTTTATAGAGTCTAAGCGAGACCCAAAGAAAGGAGAAATCAGCAGTAGCCGGACCCACACCCTGGATGGGATCCCTATTCTAAACGGTTCAAGGTCTAATTGGGACTTTTTACCAGGGAGATCCCCTGCTTTTGGCCGGACAGATTTTCCCGTCAACAGAATTTGCGCTAGAAGGAAAGCAAATGGCATCCTCCTAGCACACAAAAAATATTCCTTCACAAAATCCCCAAGGGGAGGTCATAAATGATGATACTATTCCTCCCCCTTTGGAAGATGTTCAAGAGGAGGAGGCTCCATATTATGAAATCACCAGAGCGTAGTTGAGAGCCCTGCACCCAGTTGCCCGCAATCTCATCAGGGATTTGCGACACGCCCCAATCATGAATTTACTGACCCACACTAGGACCCCTTCTGATAACCTCACTCGTAACGGTGCTCTGGTGAGTTCCATACCTCAATTGGTAAATTTGATGGTTGAAGACCTCGCCACTGCTGTCCAGGATAACGAACCGATTCCTGAGCTCCAAGCGGGCGAAGAGGAGGAACCTGGCATGAGTGGACCCCACCCTGACCCTCAGCCTAACCAAAACCAACATAACAACAACCAAGTCCATCCCCCGCCTGGGGGAGGTGAGGGAAATAGAGGCCGAGGGAATGAAGGCGAGGGAAATAAAGCCCGTAGAAATGAAGGCGAGGGAAATAGAGCCCGCAAAAATGAAGGCGAGGGCAACAAAGGCTGAGGGAATGGAGGTAGGGGAGATAGAGGCCGTGGCCAAAGAAACCATGCTTCCCACCACCATCAAAACCAAAATAGGCCACCTGTCTACGATTGCGGATATCTCGGAAATATGGCCAACCGTGAGGGATATCAAGACGAACACTCTCGCCATGGGGGAGAAGCATCTGCGTCAGGCACGGGGAGTGAATCTTAACCAGAGATCAGGCACCACGAGCATGCCAGGAGGGTGCAACCACTTTCCTGGATGGCCCAGTCCCCATTAGATCTTTTGGGCCCCCTCCATGACATGCCTAGGCACCCTGAGAAGCATCTCCCCAAGTTTGACCCCGAGAAAGGCACGTTGGCCGAGGATCATATAAGCAGCTTCTATCTTTCTCTACAAATTATGAGAGTTCAAACATATGACGTTGCTTGTCACCTTTTTCCGCACACTCTTGAAAACAAAGCGGCCACCTGGTACCACTCCCTCCCAAGTGCCTCCATAACATCATGGGACCAATTCTGTCGCGCGTTCTTACAGAAATTTTCAGAGGATAAAACCCCTTCCATGCTCCTCACAGAGTTAAGCACCATTAAATGCCATAAGAAAGAACAGGTTAGGGATTTCAATCAGTGCTTTTCTACCATTCTGCAAAATTTTCCCCCAAACTTGGCGTTGGATGACTCCATTACCATAGACTACTATACAAAAGCTCTCCCCAGGGATATTTCCGTCTTCGTAAAACGCGAAGCTCAGACCACCCTTGCGAAAAATTACACGGCTGCCCTCGCTGTAGAGAGGGACATGCTTTCTATAGGAGCCATCGATCATGAAGGGAGAGATGAACACAAACCAACCACGAAGAAAAATTAGTCCTCCACACCTAAGACCGCGGATAAGGATAAGGATTATTTTGACTTTGAGAGTATGGAAAAGGCCCTTAAGCTATTGAAAAATGAAGTCTCTGACCTGAAGAGAAAGCGCATAGAATCTACGACTGGCACTAAGGTGCAAAAGCCCTTTTTCAGAAAGAGTAACCCCAACACTAGCCGACCTCCGTCTAACCCAAACATCGTTCTCAACGTGGAATAAATAGAAAAAGATAACTTTTGTTCTTTCCACTAGGCTGCCCACTTTGAAAAAAATTTCTCACAATGTATTGGTAGCATGACCGCAGTAGTAAATTAGCTTTTGGATGATCAAACCCCAGGGGATGTAGGGGAGGATGATGTTTCTAACCAGGAAGAAGATTTTCCCGTGATGAAGAACCTGGGTCCTCTGTTCTTTCGTTTGACATAATTTACGGGGAGAAAAATCTTACCATCACTGATATCAATATGGCAGATGATCCTAAGGTCAAACCTGTACGAAATTATAGCCTTAGAAGCAAAGGACCGGTCCCCGAACAATCCTTTGAAGAGAAGAAAATGGCTTTCTTAAGGAAAATTCTTCCCCCTGGGAATGAACAACAGGTTGTTCCTGAGAAGCCCACGAGTAACAACACCCGAGTAAATCAAAAGAGCAAGCTCCCGGTGGGGTCCCCCAAAGCCACTACCGAGCCTATTCCTCAATCTGATTCCAGTTATAACATTGTTGAGGAAATGAAAAAAACCAGAGCCAACATCTCCCTCTACGAGCTTGCCCGCATCACCAATCAACGAGAACTTATTCTCAAAGCCTTCGCCAATACCTCAACTATTAAGCCCATGAGAAATACATCTACACAAGCTAGTCCGAGTGTCCATTCTGCTGTAAATGCCATCAATGAAAATTCTAGGGGATCCACTCCTCCCTTCCTCTTATCATTTGATATTTTTAACTTCAACGTCCAAAACTGTCTAGTTGACTCTGACGCGTCCACAAACGTCATGCCCCTGTCTGTTTGTAAGAAGCTGAACATCCGCTCAGAGAAAACTGACGCGAGAGTCATCCAACTTGACAGATCGCAGGTGCCAACTGTAGGAGAGCTGAATCATGTCATCATCTACCTTTCGTCCGACTCTAGAGTCCACCAATGTATAGACATTGTAGTCGTAGACATCCCAGAAGCCTACGACCTATTTCTTAGCAGAGACTGGTCCAGCAAGCTGCAAGGGTATTTTGCCACTAATTGGTCTCACCTGTGGCTTCCTTACAAGGGCTGGAACAACCAAATCAGGGTCGAAAGTGAACCTTATATGAAGTATACCGTGATTGATTTGGATGCTACTAACGAACCTGGCAGCTTTGCCCAGGAAGAGCTTGGCATGTGTTTCTTGGAGGCCATTTTCAGATGTTACCATCCTCCTCAATCTCTAGTAAGCCCTGAGATCCATTCAGAACTAACACTCGTCATAGAGGACCAAGCCACCCCCGTCTTGCGCCAAGCCAAAATCCCTCCCAAACCTACAACTCCAGAGGAGCTAGAAAATGACGTGTGGACCTTGTATTATGATGGTTCCAAGACGCATGATGGAGCTGGGGTGGGCTGCATCCTGCTGGATCCTTAGAAGAACAAGTTCTTGATTTCATGTTGACTAGAGTTCCAGTGCACTAACAATACTGTTGAATATGAAGCTTTAGTCCTCAAACTCAAGAAGGCACTGGACTTAAAGGTAATATGCTTACAGGTCATCAGAGACTCCGAGATCATCACTCAACAGGTACGTAATACCATTCATTATTTTTCTCCACATTTAAAAGCTTATCAACAAGAGGTATGGCGTCTTATTTCTGCTTTTGATGTGTTTGGAATCAAATATGTCCTTAGAATGCATAATGCAATAGCTGATACTCTGGCTAATGCTGCTGTTAGATTTACCCCTTTGAGGGATGGCTTTTCTATTGAAGTTATGTATAGACCCTCCGTGCCAGATAATATTACTAATTTACATGTCTTTGATGATGACCAACAGATATTGGAATTCATGCTCAACACTGAAGTATTCAAAGATGTGGTAATAGATGAGGCGGATCATGATCAAGCTTTGCAGGAAGAGCATGATAAACGCAAGGAAAATCCCATGCCCAAGGGGATAGTGTCACTGGAAAGGTTCTTTGATTTGCAAAACCGTTTCCGCAGGCCCCCAAATACCAAAGTACGAAGTTCCACCTTGGCACATCGGTAGGTGAACTTAGGATCAGATGAGGACTCGAAGTTCATCAACCTTGGGAAAGACTGTTCCGACCAGGAGACGCAGGCTTTCACCCAGCTATTCTCAAAGTATCGAGACGTATTTTCTTTGACGTACGATGATTTACGTACGTATGATACTCAAATTATTCAGCATGTGATACCCATGAAGGAAGGAGTGAAGCCTTTCCAACAAAAGCTCAGAAAAGTGCATCCTACATTGGAACCGATGATTCAGAAAGAAATTAAGAAGCTTTTGGATGCACGCATCATCTTCAAAGTTTTCCACTCCACTTGGGAGTCAAATTTGGTCCTGGTACGGAATAAGTCTGGCGAGATCCATTTGTGCGTGGATTTCCGGAATTTAAATCGGGACTCAGACAAAGACAATGACCCGGTGCCTCCTATGGAACAAATATTGCAAGCTGTGTCCGGATCCGAGATGTTCTCCTTATTGGATGGGTTCTTTGGTTACAACCAAGTGCTGGTAGCTGAGCTAGACAGATTGAAAACTACTTTTCAGACCAAATGGGGAACGTTCGCTTTCAAATGCATGCCCTTCGGATTAATAAACGCGGGGGCAACTTTCCAACGGGCCATGGATATAGATTTCCGTGGTTTGATAGGACGGAGTGTGGTATTCTATTTGGACGATGTCACCATGTTTTCAAAACACCAGGGCGATCATTTACGCCAGCTGAAGAAATTTTTTGAAAGGTGCAAGAAGTATGGGATCTCACTCAACCCGAAGAAGAGTGTTTTTTCCGTGGCAAAAGGAAATTTTTTGGGCCACATTATAACTAAGCAGGGCATTGTTGTAGATCCCGAGCAGGAAAAATCCATTTCCCAGATTCCACCCCCTAGCAGTAAAAAGGCTATGCAATCTTTCCTTGGGAAAATAAATTTCGTACATAAATTCATATCGGATTTCACCCAAATAGTCAGGCCTTTGCAGGGGATGATCAAGAAGAATACGATTTTTGAATGGAATCTGCCAGAGAAGGAGGCTTTCAACAAAATCAAGTAGGCTATAGCTGAAGCACCATCCCTCTAAAGTCCAGATTTTAGCAGAAGCTTTATCATGTATACTTTCGCTTCAGATTCATCACTTGCAGTTGTCCTCACGCAGAAAGACGACAACAATGATGAACGACCTATATCCTTCATGAGTACTGGTTTACAGGGAGCTAAATTGAATTACCTGGAAATCGAGAAGAAGGCTTATGTAGTCTACAAAGCAGTCAAGAATTTCAGGCCATACATCTTGAAAAACCATGTCACAGTTTTCATCCCCCATCCAGCTGTCCGCTCACTGTTCGTGCAGCAGGAGCTAGGTGAGAGACGAGGAAACTGGGTAGCATGTCTTCAAGAGTATGACTTGGAGTTTAAACCAGCACACACTATCAAAGGAAAAGGACTCTGCCAAATGGCTGCAGAGGCTGCAATCTCACACAGAGTTGAAGAAGAGTGTTGGGAACATAAAATCGACATGTATTAGAGTGACCACACACCTCAGCTGAGAAACCCTTCTTGGTACTCTGACATTTTGGGATATTTATCCCATGGCGTCTTAGACCCTGTTTTGACTGCCTGACAGAAATGCACAATAAGTCTTAAGGCTGCATCTTACTAGTTGATCCAGGGTAAGCTTTTCAAGAAAAATCACGATGGAGTTTTGTTACGCTGCTTGGAACATGATGAAGCACATAACATATTGACTGAACTGCACGATGGACTAGCTGGAGGGCATTTTGCAGGTGATACCACCGCCCACAAGATAACATGATACTATTGGCCAAACCTTTTCACAGATGCGCATGCGTATGTCCGGAAGTGCACTCAATGCCAGAAGTTCGCGAATTGGGAAGTGAGGCCAACCGCTCCCCTACAGTCAGTGGCAATGGAGGAACGCTTTCAACAGTGGGGTTTGGATGTGATTGGTGAAATCCTACCTCACTCTTCCAAGAAACACCAGTATATTCTCACTGCTACTGATTATTTCACCAGGTGGGTCGAAGCAGTACCTTTACGCCAAATCAATGATCAAGAGGTAATACAATTTGTCACTCATTCTATCATCACCAGTTTTGGCATTCCAACTTCCTTGGTTTTTGATAATGCAACTTACTTTTCATTTTTTAAATTGTATGATTTAGCTCTGTAAAATGGTATTGTGCTTAAACATTCTGCAAATTATTATCCCCAAGGAAACGGGTTAGCCGAGTCAACTAATAAAAACCTTATCCACATCATTAAGAAGACTCTACTGTCCCACCAGCGAAACTGGCATAATGCCCTTCAAAATGTTCTTTGGGCCGACCGTGTCACGCCCAAATCCTCACTCGACACCTCCAAGTATTTTCTTGTGTATGGAAAAGAAGTAGTTCTTCCTCCCCACTTATCTCTCCCTGCCCTTCAGTTGTCCCAAAAAAGCCATGGTACCCCATGCCCCACCTTGCAGACCCAGATCGACACACTATTAAAGTTGGAGGAAGAAAGGCAAAAAACTCGGGAAAAGTTCGCCATCCACCAAAGTCGGATAAAGAGATGGTTTGATAAAAAATCCGTAGGGAGTCAAAATTTTGAAGTAGGAGACCTAGTCCTTAAGTGGGATAAAGCTCACGAATAAAAGAGAAAACATTCCAAATTCCAAGCACTATGGACAGGTCCATTCTAGGTCAAGTAGAAATTGGGTTCCCACACATTTAGACTGCAAACTCTTGAGGGAAGAGTCGAGGTCCTCCCGGTGAACGGGCATGACCTTAAACATTACTTCACTTAGTGGCCCTTAGAGGGCTATCCTACCACTGTACCATAATTTTCTGCTTTCGTTTCACTTATATATATATATATATATATATATAATTAAAAAAAAAAAAAAATTCAAAAGACGGAAGGCCTTGTCGGAGCCATGCAATTGGCACATTGTACCAGGTTCTATGCTGATGGGAAGTCTTTCCTGAAAGACACAAAGGTGGTGAAATATTCCTTTTAATTGACACCCAAAGGTAGTACATGAACTAGCTCAAGCCACCAAGCGTGGGGAGCTCACCTAGCGAGTTTGAAAGGGTGTCTGCGAGAAGAAAGTTCAATACAGCGATGACTAGATTGAAAGGGAACAGAGTTAACTTCAGGTGACGTCTAGACATCCGAGAAAAACCAAAGTCCTCATATCAGACCAAGAGCAACCTCTCTACAAGTAAAATAAGTCGGGATCTCTCATCCACCCAAGAAAAAAAAAATTCCCCTCTCAAATAAGTGCCATGAGCACATCTAAATAAGTGCCTTAGGCACATTCAAAATAAGTACAATAGCACACCAATAAAGGGTAAAGGATTGAGAAAGGCTTCCTGCGCAGAGAGGTGGTGTGATGACTCCGCCAGGGTAATGACCAGGCTCACTGGTAGCGGAGCAACATTCATGAATCTTAGGCAGTGACTCCGTCGGGACCGAGAGGTTTGCTAGCAGTGGAGCAACACGATGAGGACAAAATAATCGTACCGGACCCTTTGGCTACTTGAAGTTCTCCAACTCTTTCAGTCCGGAAACCTGAAGCAATGAAACTCGGTTAACCAGCACCCAAACAAGCTAGAAGGCCAAGCAACCTCGCAAGGTGCCAAAAGCAAGGTAGTGGGGACCTTAAGGTGAAAATAATAGCTAGTGAAGGCTCCTCCATCCCCCATCAAGGAAAACCATCGGCAGAGACTCTGAGTTTGACCAATGAATCGCCATTTTTTCTAGCCTGTACAACACCCTCCAAAAAATTCACACTTCAAATTTTTTTTTTTGGAGCCCCTTGAGCATAAAGAAAAGTTAAGTTAAGATCCAGGAGGGTTAAGTCGCTGAGTCGCACATTTTTGAATTTATGGAAAACCGCGACCCTGGGACCTTGCGACCTCACGACCCCGAGGTCGCAAGGTCGCAAGGTCGCGAGGTCGCACATCTCTTAGAACACCGCACAATGTGACCCCGCGACCTCATTAATGGCCCACACGTGCGACCTTTTTATAAGTAGAAGGTCGCCAGGTCGCATTACGCACATTCAGCGGATAGAAAAAAATTCCTCTGACAGGTCGAATGGAGCGCAATTTTCCCAGGTAAGTTGTCGTTTTCCTCCTGATTGTTAGTATGAATATTTTGTCGAAGTGTACGAAAAAAGACCACTTTAGCTACACATAACTTATAGCCCTAACATCAAATATGGCTACCAATATCTTCAGATCTGTAGTTAATTGATCAAGACAAGTGCTGCAAAAAACCAGATCTATGCATAAAGAGACATTAGGCAGTAAAAACAAGGTTTTTCTCCATACATCCAATAGACAAGACAAGAACAATGTTTTTTGAAATAATTTTTGTATTAAGGGCACCTGAGAGGAAAACAAGAAGGTGTTTCCAATTCTCCTCAATGGGATGGGTTCTTGGAAGTCCTCAACACTTCAGATCTAGCATTTCTCTCTCTTGTTGGTGTAGAAAACCCAGACAAAGATAGAACTCAAAGGGAGCTCACACAGCAGATAATGGAAAATATGACAATGATAATGGCTCAAAGTCAGACCAAGAGTCTAGATCGAGAGTGATCTAATAGGCAACAAAAGGTGAAGAATGGTAGGAAAAACCCTCCTATTTATAACAAAATATTGGGTCATTCTAGATCTTGGTGCATGATTAAAATAACATTAACCAAATCTAGATCCACCTTTTATGGAATATTTTATTATATTTGTTGGAGGGAAAAAGTATTCGGCTTGGGTCAAATCCCTTTTATTTGTGAATAATAAATAAATAAATGATTTATTTATCATTTTAAGGAAGTGGTTGAAAGATAATCAAATAAATAATGATTTATTTAATTATTTATGGGTGATTTAGTCATATTTAACAAGGAATATTATGTAAATAAGATTTAAATAATTATTCCTAGAAAATAATAAGATAAATAAAGATTTATCTAATTAATTTCTTTGTTTTGGGTTAAACATGACCAGGAATAATAATTAAATTATTGTTTTAATTAATTATTCTTTGAGGAAAATCAAACAAATATAGGTTTGTTTAATATTTCCTTTTGGGGTTTCCTGTTTAGACCATAAACAACCTAATAAATGTGTTTTATTAAGTTATTTTACGTAGTGAAAGCAATTTTACTTAGGGTAAAATTGGTCTTACATGGTGTACTTGGGTCCATCTAATGATAGTAGGTTAGATGACCAAAAAATGGTGTAACAGATTTCCCCCCAGCGTGCGAGTGTTAGGAGCAAATCGTATGACCGAAGTACGTTGTAAGAACTCAATCACCAGACATCAAAAGGGAAGTCGGAGAGAGAGATGTAAGGTAGACTAATGTGTTGAAGAACTAGACCCTGAGGAGACGAGACTTACAGGTGCAACAAGTCTCTTTTTATGAGAGGGTACCTGTGCTAAAGGCGGCGGGGGAGGCATACCTATGCCCGCCGAGACAAAGTAAAAAAGAATAGTGTGTCCAGTAAACAAGGGACCGAACCATAAAGTACAGCCGGCATAATCATGAGCCAGATAAAAATACAATGAAGAATCCCACATACATGCTGTGCCTGGGATAACAGCCAGGAATTATACAATAATATCTGAGTACATGAGATACAAATACAACCCAAATGCCCCCTGTAAATGGGGAAGGGCTCGCAAAATCTGACTGATACATGAAAATCAAAGAGGCGCTGCAAGCGGCTAAGGCCGACATCATCAAATATATGGAGCTACATCAAGGGCTGCAATGAAGAGGTCATCCGGGCATGTGGGGGGCTACCTGCAGGGCCACCCCCTCATGAGGGCTGAGACATCTCACACACACCCGGGAATCACCAAGAGTTGTTGCTGCATCACTGAACCATCAAGTATACGGATCTCGATCATGATGAAAGGAGCTGGAGTGGAGAAACAATCAAGTCAAAGGGAAATGAGAGATCCCTTTGCCTGATCCGAGGCACCGAACAAGAGTGGAAGCTGGAACCAAGGTACACCGCCCTCTAGACCTGTCTTCTGGAATGAAGAAGCTGATGTCGACAGAAGGAGGTCCGCCATAGGTGAGGTAATGAGAGATCCTCAACTAAGGCACGAGAGAAAATAGTAGAGCGACAGACAGACTGACACTAATGATGATAGTGAAATGGAAAGGACAGAGTAGTGAATGGACGACTTCCCTTGTTAGAGCATAAAGGGCATGAATGACATGGCATCGACTGACACAATATCATAAGGGATAGGGGACAGTGGGACTGAAGGTCATAATGTGCGACACAAGAGAGAGACCAAGCAATGAAGGATGGAGGGCTATAGCGGGGTACAAAGGGACTCGGGATAGACTCCATGAATGCGATGATGACTCAAATTGGATGCTCTAAACAAGGGCGACTCGATGGTGCTGCCACACAGAAAAGGTCCCATGGGGGACCATGAAAACATGAGTACAAGATGGTATCTCATGACGAAAATCGACACGAAAAAAGACAAGTATGGAGGCAAAGTGGTGCCCCAAGTACAAGTGTTGTAAGTGAGGAAATTCGATTTTGGGGGGAGGTGAAGTGACCCTTCTGGGACAAAGAATGTCCTGGTGAAGTATCAAAGTATGAAAACAAAAAATATGTTGGCTATCTAAAAGAAAATAAAACATGCATTTCAGAAGGGAAATGCTAAGGGTAATATTTCTTAAGATAGAGTGCATTGCGAGGATTAGGAAGGGGATTGCCTTCGAAGTCCTCTAAGAGGTATGCCCCCTTACCGAGATCCTTACTGATGATGTAAGGGCCTAGCCATAATGAGTCGAACTTCCCATGACCAAGAACATCATGGGCCTGGTCATATACTAGAACAAGGTCGCCTTCGTGAAAAGTACGAGGGTGGAATTTTCGGTCATACTGAGCTTTGGTGCGTTTCTTAGCCGCTTCAAGGGTTTGCAATGCAACACGACGGTCTTCGGGGGCGCGCTCAAGCATGATAATTCATTGTTCTAGAGGTTGGGTATTAGGGAGAAGTTCAACGGCCAGATGAAGGGAAGGGATTTCACACTCGATCGGTAAGACTGCCTCCTCTCCAAAAATGAGGTGGAAAGGACTAAACCCGGTGGCGGTTTTAACAGAAGTTCGCTAGGCCCACAAAGCAGGGAAGAGCATAAGATGCCAGTTGGTTTTGTGCTTATTCACCATTCATTGAAGCATAGTCTTGAGGATTTTGTTGACTGCTTCAACTTGGCCATTACCTTGGGGGTAATAGGAGGAGGAATATTGGTGCTCAAAACCCAACAATGAGGATAGCTCACGCCATATCTCATCTTCAAAATGTCGGCCGTGGTCAGAGACCAGTTGTTTCGGAACCCCGAATCGAGCGATAACATGGTTAAAGAAAAAGAGGGCTGCGGTAGCTGCGGTGTTGTTAAATGTTGGCATAGCCTCGGCCCATTTTGTGAAATAGTCGACTGCCACGATGATATATTTATGGTTACCAGTGGATGGCGGGCGACACTCCATAAATTCGATGGCCCATTTACAAAAGGGACTAGTTGAGACGACTGGATGGAGGGGAGCTGGGGGAGCTCGCGCCTTAGGGGCGAAATGTTGGCAATTGGAACAGTGTTTGACTGCTTCAATGCAATCACTGAAGAGGGAAGGCCAGAAATACCCAGCACGCATAACTTTTTGGGCAGTAGGAAGATCGGAGAGGTGGCCACCGCAAGCGCCGCTATGGCAGGCATTGAGGACTTGTTCAGCTTCAGTGTGTGTGAGACAACGACGAAGGACAATATCTATACCGCGATGATAGAGGTCGTCACCGATAAGAAGGTAGCGAGGAGCCTGGTGTCGGATACGTCGTCGAGCATCACGATCAAGGTGAAGAGCGAACTTTTGGGTTCGCAAGTAAGTGAGGATTCGCCGTACCAAGGATCGTCCGAAGTAATGGAGAATAAGTGCTCATCATGGAAATCATCATTAACAGGAGGATCTTGTGTTCTGGTAGGTAATTCAGAAATGAGTTCAGCAAGGGCTAAACCTTTCTTACTTTTTGGTGTGACAAATTCGAGGTCGAATTCTTGAAGGATGACGACCCAACGGGCGTACTTCCCAGTGAGGATGCGGCGACTCAATAGGAAAGCCATGGGGTTGGAATTAGTCACGACCTTGGTGGAACGCATGAGGATGTAATGACGAAGTTTTTGGACCGAGAACACGACAACGAGTGCTAGTTTTTCTTCATGTGAGTAGGAAACAGGAGGCCCTACGAGGTTCTTACTGACGTAGTAGATCACATGCTCGATACCATTGTCATATTCCTGGATAAGAACTCTACTGACCGAATAGGTGGAAGCGGAGATGTACAGGATGAAGTCCCTATCAAAGTCGGGAGGGCGGATCAAGGGAGCGGATGTGAGAGCCTGCTTGAGGGCATCGAAAGACTCATGAGCAGAGGTATCCCATACAAATGGGATGTTAGATCGGAGGAGTCTAAGGAACCCATGTGCGGTGGTGGCATAGTCAGGAACGAACCGACGAAGAAAATTAGCTTTGCCTTGGAGACTTTGTAGCTGGCGTAAGGTACACGGAATGGGAAGTTCAAGAATGGCTTGAACTTTCAAAGGGTCAAGAGTGATACCGTCCTTAGACACTATGAAGCCTAGGAGACGGCCGACGGGAATGCAGAAGACGCATTTCAACAGGTTAAGGCGGATATTATACTTGCGACATCAGAGAAAGACGGTACGCAGATCGTGGAGGTGCTGCGCCCGATGCTTAGAATGCGCAGTGAGGTCGTCTAAATAAGCAAGGATAATATGAGCTAAGTCATGGAAACAATAAGACATGGCCCGTTGAAAAGTGGCGCCGGCGTTTTTAAGGCCGAATGGCATGACCCGGTAAGCAAAAGTCCCCCACGGACTGATGAACGCAGTTTTAAGTTGGTCGGCAGGACGGATAACGATTTGGTTGTATCCGGAGAAACCATCCATAAAGGATAGAACCTCATGCCCCGCACACTCATCAATGATTTGGTCAATAAATGGTGTGGGGAAGTTGTCTTTGGGACAAGCTTTGTTCAAGTCGCGAAAGTCTGTGCAGACACGGATGGTGCCTTGTTTCTTGAGGATGGGGACTAGGTTGGACACCCAAGTGGTGTATTCAATGGGATAAATGAAACCAGCCTGCTTGAGCTTGTCGATTTTGGCTTTGATAGCATCACGTTTGGAAGGATTAATGGGTCTCAATTTTTGACGGACGGGGTTGGCATCGGGCCATGTGTCGATATGATGTTCGACGATGGTGGGATCAAGTCCGGGCATTTCGGAGTAGGAGCAAGTGAAAATATTGTGGAATTATTTGAAAAGCTTAGTGTAAGCCTCGATTTCTTCCGAGGTGCATTGGGCGCCCAAGGTGATATATTCTTCGATTCCCGGTTTGACCGAAATGTCAATTTTAAATGTAGGAGAGATATTGGCCATGTTTCCTTCTTCGAAAGCATCAGGTGCGGGGATGGGATTTTTGAACCAATCGACTTCATTGGGAATGAAGTCTTTAGTTTCCACAACATACTGGTCATGGGACTACTGTGGGAGGAAGTATGCGTGATGGTGCATATCATCCCACGGAAAGTCGGGGTTGGTCATGGATTCCATAATATCTTCATCGGACTGGAAGATGGGAAGATGGGAGGAAGGAGGATCACCCAAGAATGTAGTAATGGCTTGTTATAGCATCATTTCTCATCTTCATATGATTCATGATTTCTTTTATGGCTTTGGGCACCCATTCCTACAGACTTGGACAAATTCACTAAAAAACAATGTAAAAATCCCCATACGCGATTATGCCTAGACTTTTCCGCGTGTATACGCGAGTCCAACTGAAATTTTCCGCGTATGCCATTAAAATCATTAAAAAATATATAAAAAATCCCTATTTTTGGGCTGGGTTGATGGTTACTCTGGTAGTTCAACCACCCCAGCACGTGGCCAACTGTTTCCAACTGTTGAAACTACTTTGAGGGAGTATAAAAGCACCTCATGTGTATGGCCTAAGGGAGAGAGAGAATTATTGATATTATACTCTGTTGGTATTCCCTATCCAAGTCTGAATTCCCGTGCCTCCTGCACTTCCCAGTTCATTACAAGGAACCTTTGTTTCCTAGAGATGCTCATTCCTTTATATGTCATCTCGTATGCACCAGTTCGGAAGGAATCTTAGCGAGGCAAGGGTGGGACGGATCCGGACGACGGTCTGCTCAAAGATCGTGGGAGGATTTAGGTGATCTCTCCACTTGTTATTTCTGTACATGCTATTTATAATACAGAAGTACCATCTTGTTCCCAAAATATACGTGTTAGTGTCTGCTTACATATTTGAGAATATTGTTATTTAAGCATTCATTATGGTTTATCTGATGTTTTATATGGATTTCACTAACATTTAGAGTAGATATATGTTGTACAACCAGTTCTTCGTGCTTGTTTCTTCTTGTCTTTCAGGTTAAGAAGGAAGGACGGTTGCTGGGGGTTTGGACCCCGTGGGATCTGCTTCAACCGTAGGACCTACGGGTAACTTCCTCGATCTACTCTATTTAGTTTTTCATGAACATGTATGGTTGTGTGAGTCCTTCTTAAGTAGCATGCCCCTGCTCTGTGGAGGTTTAAGCCCAAAAAACCTCTAGGGTGATTTTCTCCGAAACAAAATTGGCAACTCCACTGGGGATTGCATTCTTGTGATTCCCCTGTTGGGTGGTTTCAGCTATTTGGTAGGTTTCCAACAGTTTTAACTTTCATTTGCAGTCCATTTTACTCTTTCTCAGTCAGACTGAAGTCCTGGTTTCTTATCCAGGCTTTTCCTTTTTGTTTTTTTCATTATTTACCTTTGTATACGCGCTTTTTTCTGCACGCAGTCGCATATACACGCAAGTTTATCTAAAGGGACTCGCGTATACGTTTCCTTTAGCACAGTCACGTATGCACGCTTGTTTCTAAACTGTGAAGTAGCGTATACCTAGGAAGATTTTGAAATTTTGGATTCTTTGGCTTTTTAGTCCTTTCTGTCTGTGGAGACATGTTCCTGCAGTGTCTTAGTACTCTCTAGATTGTGAAGAAGGTGGTCTTTGGTCTTTTCTCTCTTTCGTTTGATTGAAAACTAGTCTTTTTGGCAAAGTGTTGTTTCTTGTGCTGGCACTTCTGGTTTGAGTACCAAGATCACTTTCTGGGCATTCTTGGCTGTTCTACGTCATCAGAACAGAGAGCTCCTGCTCATTTACTCTTTCCTACCTTTGTGTTTTGCTTGGCACTACGATTTTTGCCCATTTTTTGATTGGTTTTCTTGAGTTCAATTGGCTAGGTCTTGTTGTAGCTTTTGAAGAGTCTTTCTTGGTTCTTTGGAGTTTTCGTTTGCGGCAAGGTTGTACTATTATTTTAGGCTGAGTGGCTGAGTTTTCTTGTCTTCTTTTGCTGGTATTGATCTTGCTACTAGTTAGCCTTATAAGATTGCAGCATTTTTGGAAGTATTTGCTTGAAATTCAGTATTGATTGGCTTGGAATGTTATAGTTTTACTTGGTCTTTTCGAACTCTTTTATAAAACACAAAAGCTCAAAAAACATTTTGCTTTGTTGTTTGCTTTTGTTTTTGCATTTTTGTTTTCGTTTCTTTGTGTATTTTGGAGCTTGGTTGAAGTTTCTTGCCTTTGGATTTTGGCTTGATAATTGGAAGGGAGTTGTCATTAATTTCTTCCTCTTGTTTTTTAAACGTTTTTGGTGTCTTCATATTAAGAGTTCTTGATTTCGGGAACTAGCTTTCTGGGCAACCAAGAAGAGTTAAAACTGAAGGACTTTTTGGAAATTTCACTCTGCTTTAGGAGATTTTTCATCTTAGGATTTGCATGCTTGTAGTGATTTGCATTAGGTGCATATAAACATTTAGTCACTTTCATAGTTTTTGTGAGTGTGAGTTTGCTATCTGAAAAGAAAAAATACAATTTTTAATCTCGTAGAACCCGTGTAGAAGTTGCTTTTCATCGAAAGACAATAACTGCATTTGCATGTAATTTTGTTTTTATTAATTTCTTTCAGCGTCAAAACATCATAAGTTTCATTTCCGCATCCTTGTGACTTAACATAACAGCCCATTAAAATAAGCGATATAATTTAAAATCAACTAGCAAGTTTTCTAAGTGTCATACACCAACTAGCTAGGTTGTAGGGCCTTGGATTAGGTGAGTGGAGCGTTAACTCTCCAAGGCCGCTCAAACAAAACATAGAAGTTGATTAATTGAGTGAAATCCAACTCCGTTAGGTGGACCGGGAAAGCTCTCCTCCAGAGAGTCAAGCGCGAGGGGAAGTGAAGGCTGAGAAGAGGGATACCCCCTCTCTGATTAGCTGAATCTGACCTCAAGACCATTCCGCCCGGCTTCTGACACGGATTGGTGCCCATAGTTGCCACTCCTAGGTTCCACACAGGTGACTGTGGGGGGGGAATACCCGTGGTACCCAAGGCAGACGTCGCATCACTTTTAGCAGTACTTCTGGGGGGTGCCCTTGCGAAGCTTGGGTGCTTGAGCCGGCAAAGGCTATCGTTTGGAGGTCGGCGTAACTGTTTCTGATACCTTCGCTAGTTGTTCTGGGCCGTAATTACCCCAGACTACTTTCGAGAGGTCCTATATTTCGCTTTCCTGTATTTTGGTGTCTGGTCCTCATCACCCGGAGCGGAAATACTTGAAGGCTGTTTGCTTGATTGTATCTTAGGGATTTTTCTTATAGTGAGTGATCTTTGCTCCTAGCTTGCCTATCTTTTCACTTTTTTGAAGTCTAATTTAAAATCTATAAAAGTGGCTGATCAAGCGCCTCGTCG
Organism: Pinus albicaulis; assembly: GCA_034641835.2. NCBI lineage: Eukaryota > Viridiplantae > Streptophyta > Pinopsida > Pinales > Pinaceae > Pinus > Pinus albicaulis. The sequence continues at coordinate 941,438,944 of CM076583.1, read as the reverse complement.
ATCGAGGAGAATCCGGGGGTTATCTCCCGAGAGTCCAGAGCCTTCTTCGAGAAGGCGTAGGAGTGATTTAGCAGGTGGTTACCACCCTGTGACGTCTGACGTAGTGGAGAGAGATCCTCCACAAAGGTCTGAAGGTTTCATAGCTGATTCTAGTGTCGGTTCCGAGAGGAGCGTTCTGCTCACCTCGTGAGTTTTATTTCCTCAGGAAGAAGATTTTCAAATCGAAGAAGTACCTGAACCTCCTACGTCAGGTCCATCTCCTCTTCCTCCTGATTATCCGTTCGTTGTTCAGTACATCAGACCTGAGTCAGAGAGACCGGAAGATCTTCTGTATCATTCATACCTTTCGATGGCCACAACTGGGAACGCGGCTTCTGCCGTGAGTGCTACAGGCATTCAGACCCCTGCTTCTGTTGAAGGAGGGGGCACTATTGCTTTATCTTCGATTGCTTATAGTGCTACTGTGTTTAGCTCTGGTTTCACCCAAGCACATGCTTCTCATTCTGGTCCTTTCTGTTCAGGGATGCCCACTAGTGGGAATCCCTCTTTTTCCTTTTCCGCTGTTGCAGCTGGATCTACACCCATGTCTTCCATGGCTAGTGGATCAGCTTCTTTTCAGGGTTTCCCCTTTGGAACTGGGCACATTCCTAGTTCCAATCCTTCTTTAAGGTCCTTTCCGTTGACTTCCCAGAACCATAGTTTTAACCCTTGGTCTGGGGGGCAAAGTTAGACTACTTTTACAGGGTGGAACCCTGTGTTCACTACAGTGAGGGCAGGGAATCAGTTTTACGCAGGTCATCAAGGGAATACTTCTTTCCCTTCGTCGAGTACTTATCAGACCTTTTCTCCTCTTTCTAATGCCTGAAACCCCTATCATGGGCTCTCCTCTCCATTTCATACTTCAGCGGGGGGAACTGGTCTGGGCTTTGGTAACTCTGCGTTGGGAGGAGGTTCTTCTCATTTTTCTACGAGTCCTTTCTGGCAACCTGGTGCCTCATCAAATCTAGGCTATTCTTTTCAGAATGTTGGGAATCCATCCCATCAAGGATGGAATCCTCAGGCTCCACCTCGCTTACCTTTTCTGGCAACGTTAAACTTGCTAGATCTGTCGAAGTTGACTAATGATCCGATTCGTTATGGTCAGGGGTGGCCTCCGGTTCCCACCAAACTTCCTTCAGACATTCCAAAGTTTGAAGGTAAGAATGGAGAAGATCCGGCTGACCACATTACCACTTTCCATTTATGGTGTTCTTCGAACTCCCTGATCGATGATTTGATTAGGTTGAGATTATTTCAACGCACCCTATCTGGAAACGCCGCCAAATGGTATATTGAGCTAACTGGGGGCAGTTTTTCTACATTTGGAGAACTGGCTGTTACATTTTAGAACCATTTTCAGTTGCCTGTCCGATATGACGCTGGGACTGAACTCCTAGCCAATTTTAAGCAGGATGAAGCAACCCACATTTCTGATCACATTCAGAAATGGAGGAGAAGGAAGAGGCTTATTAAAGCTCATATTCCAGGTGAATTCCTTTTGGAATGGTTTCTCAAATCCCTGCAGTCAGATATTTCGAAAGACGTATCCCTCTCAGGGGTATTTTCCAAGGAGCAGGCCATTTTTAGGGCCCAACAGCTAGAGTTGATATATTCTTAGTCTAGGGTCCTTCACAAGTATCTGCCCAATGCTCCTCGCTCCAAATTAGATTTGTCAAAAACTAAGCCCGGTCCTCATGGCGGCGGACTGGTTGGATCGATCAATAGTGGTGCAGCCAGCCTGCTTTCTCAATTGCAGCAGTTGTCTTTACAATCTGCTCCTTCTGGTCAGGCTGTGCCTACTGAGTCATCACCTTCACAGTCTTTGTCCATAAATGCTATCCAAGCTTCTGATCCCAAAGGAAATCAACAATCCGATGGGAAGAAGAAGGGACGAAATAACAAGAAGAAGGGCAAGAACGGGAAGGGTAATGCAAATAAAACCAACGAGCATGTTGGTGAGGGTCAAAAGGAGAAAAAGAAAGTGAAGTTTCCATGCAAGCTATGTGCTGGAGACCATCTGACGCACCTTTGCCCTAAAATTCAGGATGCGCAGCGCTTGTTAGCCCAGCAGGGTTCTTCTAGTTCCCAGGCTGTGTTAACAAACCATTTTCCCGAAGGGCAACAATTAGTTGTTGGCGCGAACCAAAATCCTGGGGCTTCCTCTAGAGGCACCCAGGAAGGGGAAATTCCATCGAACATTTTCATGATGAGTGCTCACGCGAATATTGCTACGAGATCCCGTGATTATGGCGGAGAAGAGTCTTCGAAAGCTAAGGATGTTCCTGATGCTACTGAGCCGCTTCACATCACGAAGCCTACTGTTGAGTCTATGCCTCGGATGCCCAAAGCATCTTCTAAGCGATCAACGATTAATACAAATGCTAGGGCTTCCCAGAACTACTCGATTGTAGAAGATCTAGCGCAGAGTCCTTGTGCTATGTCAGCTTTAGAGGTACTCCAGTCTTTTCCGGCTCAGCGTAGTGCTTTGCTCACTACCATTGGGGCTATTGATCCAAAAAATTCTGTTCTGATCACTTTTGATATGACTAATTTTAAGAAGAGACTTCCTCATCACATGGCCTTTCATATTAAATCATCGTACCAGAAGTGTAACATCTTTCAGACGGTTGTTGATGAGGGCACTTCCACATGCATGATGTCTCTCGCATGCTGGAAGACACTTGGATCTCCCAAAGCTGTTCCATCTAGCACTGTTCTGACTGCGTTCGATGGTCATTCTCACAGACCCCATGGGATTGTCCCAGCTTTGCCCATCTGTGTTGGGGGAAAAACTGTCAATATAGAGGTTGAGGTAGTAGATGCAAGCTTGGACTACAACCTTCTGTTGGGGAGAAACTGGATTTATGAGATGGATGCCATTGCATCCTCATTATTTCGCATTATATGTTTCCCCCACGAAGGGAGGATTGTTATAGTGGATCAACTGGACTGTCCTCCTGTAGACCCGAATGCGTCTACTGACTCATCTATTCCTAAGTTGGATAATACTAAGGCGCCTGTTGAGAATTTAGGAGTTGGAATGTATTCTTCCTTGATGGGTACTTTTGATATTCCTCCTCCTACGGTTCATATTAATGCTATTTCATCCTCCAAGGCTCCTCTTCGAAGAGAGTTCTTCAGAACTCATTATTTTTCAGACCCTTGGACCTTACCTTCCCCTACTGTCACATTAGCGGAAGGTCAAGTGGTTGGAATGGCATTTCCAATTTCTGCAGCTGAGATTGCCTATCAGTCTGTTGTTGACTCTACAGAATCCATTCCAGCTCCTCTTTCACCGGAAGATTTGGATGGAGATGTGGCTCCGGCTTGGACACTTAGTTCTTCTTCTGCCCAGGATTTCCTTGATACCACTCTTCCATCTGAAGAGGCCATCCTGGAAGCCATGACTATTATAGATAGACCATGGGATGAATTGCATCATCGGTCTTACTTTTTACCTGACTTGAGCGAAGTTGAAACAAGTTTTCCAAGTCCTCAGTCTCCTGGTCCTGTCCACCCAGTCTTGAACCCTTTAGCACCAACACAGGTTTATGTTGAAGGGAACATGGCTGTGATTTCTCCTACTATCTCGGTGAACATTTCCAGGGATCCCAATATTATCAAGAATGTCTTCATCGGAGCTGAATGTTCCCGTGAAGAGATTCAAATTTACACTGAGCTCTTTAAAGAGTATAGGGATGTATTCACTTGGTCTTATGAGGAAATTCCTGGCATAGACCCATCTATTGTCCAGCATGAGATCAAGACCTATGAAAACGCTAAGCCGGTGAGGCAAAAAATTCGTCCGGTCAATCCTAGGAAGGCAGCAGCTATCAAAGCTGAAGTTGAGAAGCTGCTTAAGGCAGGATTCATTTTCCCTGTTCCTTTGACTAAATGGGTTTCAAATCCCGTTCCCATAGATAAAAAGCAAGGAACGATTAGAGTGTGCATTGATTTCAGAGACCTAAATAAAGCATGTCCTAAAGATAATTACCCCACACCATTTATCGATCAGATCATTGACGAATGTGCCGGTAATGAGATTTTCTCCTTCATGGACGGTTTCTCCGGATATAATCAGATTACTATCCGTCCTGAAGATCAACATAAGACTGCTTTTATTTGTCCCTGGGGTACGTTTGCATACAAGAAGATGCCTTTTGGTCTTAAAAATGCTGGGGCTACCTTTCAGCGGGCCATGTCATATGCCTTTCACGACATCAAAAAGATTATTGAGGCATACTTAGATGATTTAGCTGCTCATTCTCGAAAGAGGATGGATCATCCTGGTCACCTCTGGCAAATATTTGAACGATGTCAGTTCTATAAGATTAGATTGAATCCGAACAAGTGCGTTTTCATGGTTACGTCCGGTCGGCTATTGGGATTCATAGTGTCTAGGGAAGGGATAAGGGTAGATCCCTTCAAGGTTGAGGCAATACTTCAGTTGCCTCCCCCGTCCTCAATTCGTCAGCTTCAAAGTCTACAAGGGAAGTCTAATTTTCTTCGGAGATTTATCGTAAATTATGCTGAAGTTACAAAGGGATTTATGAGATTGTTGAAAAAAGGAGTTCCTTTTCTTTGGGACGACTACGCTCAACGCTCATTCGATGCTTTGAAGAAAGCATTGACCTCTGCTCCTTTATTGAGTCCACCTGATTATAGCAGGGATTTCCTCTTGTATCTGGTAGCACCAGAATCTACCATTGGTATGGTTCTGGTTCAGGAGGATGATGCTCTTGCAGAGCATGTTATTTACTACCTTAGTCGAGGCTTGGTAGGACCTGAACTCCGGTACACTCCGATAGAAAAGTTAGCCTTAGCAGCAGTTCATGCTGTGCAGTGACTCCGACATTACATTATTCTTCACAAAACTTATGTTTTGGCAGCTGCCAATCCATTTCAATTTGTCCTCAGTAGGCGAGTGATTGGGGGAAAATAAAATAGATGGATTGTGATTCTACAGGAATTTGATCTTGAGTTCATGTCTGCCAAGTCCAAGAAATCATTGGTTTTTGCGGAATTGATCTCCGAGTTGCCCTGTGGGGAAGAGATGATCTATGATGAATCTTTTCCGGATGAACATTTGTTTCTTATCTCTTCACAAGATCCTTGGTACGAAGATATCATTGTGTATTTCCAGACTGCGAAGTTTCCCTCTACTTTTTCGAAAGATGAGCGTCGTAAGTTGCGTCACTTGGCCAAGAATTATTTGATTATTGGTGATGCTTTATACCGTCGAGGGGTTGATTCAATCCTAAGACGCTGCTTAACTCTCAAAGAAGCTGAGGCTGTGCTGAATGATTCCCACAGTGGAGCTTGTGGGGGTCATTTATCTGGGCTTGCTACAGCCCAAAAAATCTTGCGTGCTGGGTACTTTTGGCCCTCGATTTTCAAGGATTGTATCGAATCGGTCAAAAAGTGTCATCCGTGTCAAGTCTATACTCGAAAAATGCGCGCTCATCCAACTCCGCTTTTTCCAGTCATTACTGTCGGTCCCTTTACAAAGTGGGGTATTGATTATACTACTTGTAACCCGCCTTCGGCTAAAGGTCACAAGTACATTATTGTAGCAGTAGACTACTTTACGAAGTGGGTCGAGGCTATGCCTACTTTTGGGAATGATGGTGAGACTGCAACTCTTTTCCTTTTCAACCAGGTTATCGCTCATTTTGGTATTCCTAGAGAGATTGTCACTGACCATGGCAGTCATTTTCAGAATAGTATGATGGCTAAGTTGGCTCTCAAATTGGGTTTCCGGCAGGAGCATTCATCTCCATATTATCCTCAGGCCAATGGGCAAGTGGAAGCCATGAATAAATCCTTGAAGACAATTCTTCAAAGGACAATTGATAAAGTTAGATCCAACTGGCATATTATGCTATATCCTGCACTTTGGGCATACAGGACGTCAGTGAAAACTGCAACTGGCTTTACTCCGTTTCAGCTAGTGCACGGGTTGGAATCCGTATTTCCCATTGAATGCCAGATTCCTTCTCTTAAATTAGCTGTTGAACTTCTTCCTGACACTTCTAGTCTTGAAGAACGGCTCCTTCATCTGGAACATCTCGATGAGCAGCGTCGGGATGCCGCCACGATGAATGAAGCGCATAAAAACCGAGTTAAAGCTCAGTACGATAAGGCGGTCAAACCTAGGGTTTTTTCGGAAGGTGACCTTGTTTTGGTCTATGCCCAAGAAAAAGATGCCCTGGGGGCAGGAAAGTTTAAGTCTATGTGGTATGGCCCCTATATCGTTAAGAAAGTCCTTAAGAAAGGAGCATATACCTTGGTTGATTTCGAAGGGAACGAGTTGCCGGAGCCCCGAAATGGGCTCTATTTGAAGAAGTATTATGCCTAGGCTTCGGCCTGGCATGTTGCTTTTGTATATAGTAGTTTTTGTTTTGTACATATCTGGTTGATTTTCAATCTTTGATGAGTTGGTGATGTTTTTGATCTGCTTTGGCAGGTTGTGTTGGATGTCATGAGTCATTTTGGTTTCGCCGATGGTGCTAGTAGACACACCCGGAACTTAGCTTCCGCGGCTTGGGTGCTTCATTATCCTTCCAGTCAGCTGTTAGTATCAAGAGGGGTCTGCATTGGTCCTGCTTCCAATAATATAGCAGAATACACTGCAGTTTTTTATCTACTCTCGGAGGCAATATCTTTGGGTGTTGATTCGTTGGTAGTTTTCTTGGACTCTCAGCTGGTGGTGTCGCAGTTGAACAATACTTATCGGGTTCGTGACCCATTTTTATTATGATTATTCTTGAGGGTACGTTTGTTACAAAGATCATTTCAATTTTTAACTTTCATTCATATTCCTCGAGCTGACAATTGGTTAGCAGACTCATTAGCTAATCAACCAATTGATTGGCATATTAATCATTCCATACAATAAAATTTAATCATCAAAAACATCATACATTTGATACATTTGTCACATCACATCAAATATCGCTGTATATATATCATCAGAGTGTTCAAAACTTTACAAAAATTTGGATCCATAAGGTCATACAACACTTGGGCTTATGCCCGATCATGTTCAGTCTCAAAAAAGAATATACAGTCATCTAATACATAATATCTATCTACTCCTGAGGTCCCTGCCCAGAAGTCGTGTTCCTATAGAACGTGACCGCGGTGGCAACTCGGCGGAATAATCGTACCCAGTCTCAGGGCACTCCTACCACCTGTCTCTGGATGGCTTCCGGCAGGTCTTCCACGGTAGCCATAGGTATTTGGCGGGTTAACCCCTCCAAATTCCTCTGCACAGCTTGGAGGGTCATATCTGAATCCACTGTATCTGCTTCGCCCCTGCGACGCTTATGGCGCGGGAAACCCTCAGGTCGCACTGGTCCAATATCTATATCATGATCGTGTTTACATTTCCAGTCATTATGAATCCAATCAAAAACATGTTTATTTTCATTTTTTCATACATATTTGAAAAAATCCAAAAAAATTATATAAGTCGAAATTTTTTCCAAACTTACCGACTGTGCCCCATGCTGTGCCTAGTGGAAGAACTAGATCTGGATCTCCACGAAAGTCCATCCCAGCATAGGGATAGTCGTCCACTGCGATGATTTGTTCTTCCCACCAAAGGAAGAACTCATCGTCCCAAGTGGTCCGGGGAACTTCACTTCCCCCTAATCTCTTCATCATGTCCGCCCAACGGGCAATTCTTGGGTCCCGCGGGCTACTGATGGTAGAGATAACTCTGGGTCTCAATGCTGGTATCTTCTCAAAGAAGAATGTCATCAAAATAGTACCGTACCCAAAGTGTTTGGTCTTTTCTTGGCGGATTGAGGTCAACTGTTGTTTCATGTTCAGTAAAAGGGCTGTGCACCAATCATACACATGAGTCAAGAATTCTACTGCTATGCTCATTTGCGTCCTGGACGCCTGATGTAGGGAGGCAGATCCTGCCACTCTGCCAATGGTGAAAAGGAGGATTTTCATGTGCAAATCCCGTAAATCTTTAATAGCAATCTGAGTTCCAACTTTCTTGGAACCCTCTACGCAATACACGTGGACATAATCTTCCACAGTTAGCCCTCCCAGGGGCTTCCCGTGCAAGTCTACTGGTTCTCCTCTCCGGGAGAGTCCAGTAATAAAGTATATGTCTTCCACTTCAATGTGTACTGGCATCTGATCTATCATGAAACAATCTTGGTCTGGTTCCCAGTAATTGACGAGCATTTCTAGCAACCGAGCATTGCTTTTCATATTTGGCATTTTGAAAAATTTGAACAATCCGCAATTTCGAAGAATATTTTGTGCTGCTCGATCTTGCATGACCTCTTGATCAATTGCGCTGTGTTCACGCTCCCTCCATGAGATTTTCATCCTATCAAATTTCAAAAAATCAAGCATTAGCCATGCTTTTTTTGATTCGGACCTGCGCATACGCGACTTTTTCTTTGTACAGTCGCGTGTATACGCGATTTTCCCATTAAAAACCCGCGTATGCGCAAGGCCGTGTTTTTTAGCAAGGGTTTTACTGGTGAAATTCACTAAACTTTAATTTCCAAATGGACAAAATGATTTGCAAAGATGATTGAGGAGCCTACCTGACAAATTCGGTGCGATTCGACGATCGGTTGTTCCTAAATTGACGAAAGAATTTTTTTGCTCCAGAGCACTTTTTTCCAAATCAGCAATGCAATAATGAACCAAATATGAGGTAATTTGTCTATTTATGCCTAAAAAGTTGAAAATTTTCGCAAAAAAATTTTATGCTCATTTTTTCGATCTATCTTAAGCTGCATAACTCGGATACTTGGAAGTGCCCAGTTTGGTATGTTTTCAGGTACATTTTGACGAATTTGAGATTTTTCCCGTTTTTGATCCATGATTTCCGACTCGTCACGGCAGGTATATGATCTTCACTGGCATATAGGTTAGGGAAATCACTTTCCGCTGCATCTTGCATACTAGCCTCCATACTGATCACTTGCCTTAGGGTCGATCCCATCAGGTCATGAGTATTACACCCATTTCACTCGCCGATTATTTAATCATGACCTGATGGTAGAGCCTTCCTTTACATGGGCTTCCTAGTTAGTTCCTCGCTATCACTTGTTGCCCATGTTGCATTTTATGTAGGCTCGGGAGTCCTCTTTAGTCCCGCCATGACTTATGTGTTGAAGCTTCATTCTTCTTCTTCCTCACTATCATTTTTTCTGGCTTTTACCCTAGAGGCTCCTTGGTGTCGTTAAGTTGTATTATTGCATTGCATATTGGCTACTTGTTTATCCTGGCCTTTAGCCGGCTTCATTTGGACTCAGTGTTTAAGCCAAATTTTAACCTTGATTATTTGTACAAGTTAACCATTGCATGCACTTAGCTATTGCGACTTGACACCCTTTTACCCATGGATGGAACGTTCCTTTGAGTATCGCTTACCAGTTTCCGCCACCTTGCATTGAGCATAGGATTGTTCCAATCCCAGGAACTAGTGCATCTGATTCTTTGATACTCGTTCTATCCATTGTACCATAGAATTCTTTTATTCTTTTTCAGGCTTATTATATGAAAAAGACAAAAAAATCAAATATAACAAAAAGAGCGGAACGGGATGTATCTTCGTTATTTTGATGGCAGTATAGAGTCAGTTTGTCGCCCTTGAACAAAGCACATATACTTATATATATTTCCTTCATTTGGGATGGTTTTAGTTTTGACTTAGGTTCAACCTTATCTTGCTACTGTAACATTAATTTGATGGCTATGTGTTTATTAAAAAAATTTATGAGTTAAATTCTTGCTGATATTCCAGTATTGTGCTTATACATTGCTGCATTCCCATTTTGGGATATTACAGTGGTATTAGAGGATAATATTGGCTCAACCTGTGAGTTTCAGCCATTATGCTATAAAAAGACAAAGAGAAGAAGCAGATCATAATGATGGAAATAATGAGCTTTATCTCATCACTTTTCATATCCAGGAAGAACCTCTCCAAGGAGGTTAAGCAGAAGAAATGCAATGAAACTCCTAGAGGGTTTCAATAAGAGGAAGGGCCATGCACTTCCTATTATCAAAGAAGATAAGACATGAAGCATGAAGAACACTTGGAATATGAAATTCTAAGTGAATATATTGTTGAATACAAATCTAAACCTGGAACCTTCAAGGAGACTCTAGCTTTACCACAGTTCATTCAGCTGGAGGAAGAAAGAAGACCCTACAACTATGGGATGATGAGAGGCAATAGATTCCTATTGTCCACTTTTGATGGATCAATCACATGTGAAGCAAAGGCTTGGGTGATGAAGCTAGAGGCTATCTTCCTACTACATCTAGTAATAGAGAGAGAGGTTGTAGAAATTGCAGCATTGCACCATGAAGGTGAAGCAAACACTTGGTGGTTCATCCATTTGAGCCATGCAAGAGTGTCTACTCTTGCTGAGTTTTCTCAAAGGATGATTAGGAGATTTGGAAAAAGAAGGGAGAAGCCCTCAACACCAGTAGAAGAGGCATGTACCAGTGTTGTTGTAACCATGGAGGAGCATCCTTCATCTTCAACAGTTTTGGAAGCCAACACATATGAGGAAGAAACTCTTGCAACCCTACAAGAAGCTTCCAAATTTCACCAAGGTATGCTTAAGTTTCCATCTCTTGTCATTTCAGAAAATCGTATGGAGGGATATACATCTTTGCATACTGCTGATTTAGAGCAACAGAATTGCACTGCGTTGTACAAGAGCAGTGATGAAGAAAAGAGGACCCATTCCTTATGGGGGAATTCAAATGGAAACTTCATTCATGAAGCAATGGAGGAAGAAGTGATAAATGGTAGACATATTGAAGTGAGAAACAATTTATCCTTTCTATATGATCCTTTCTCAATGAGCACTCCCCAGCTCAAAGAGAAACTTGTACCTGTAGCAGATCCAGAACATTATTGTTTTTGGGAGGCCATTGATGAAGAGAAGGTCTCATGGAAAGATCTCATTGGAGGTGCACTTCAACACATCATGAAGTGCAAGGTTCTTCAACAGTTTGAGGTGAGTTTTCCCTCATCACACTTGAATATTCGTGGATTCAATGGGGACACTGATGAGAGGTATTCTTTAGAAGATCTCCAAGGAGTTGCATTTCAACATCCCATGAAATGCAATAAGAAAAATCTGATATGGGAGGATGGTAGTCTTCTTTGGAGGAGTACCAAGATGGAGAATGGTAGGAGACATCCACTGGTGGATGAATGGATGTGGATGGAGAGCAATAAGCTGGAAAGCTACTTGCAAATCTATGATACTGGGAAGTAGGAGGCTTGGCTACGTTGGTTGCTCTTGAAAGAGTTTGGTCATCATCCTCTTTCTAAGGGTATGTGGGGAAAGAATGTGTCGCAGGATGCTTGCATCATTGGGAAGTAAAGAGTATGGACACATTGTGTTGATATGACATTCTTCATATCAATCACCATGTTTTCACCACATTATTTGTATGATGGAGGTATGGGGAGGCAGTAAAATCCATTGTTTCTTGGGTTGTTCTTGGGAGAGAATGGGCAGATTTGCTCTCACACTTTCCATAATGTTGTAGGAGTAGGAGATGGCACTATCATGGTGCAAAGGGGCTACTCCTTGGCCTTATATTTTCAAGAGGTACTTCCACTTTGGGAGGAAATTCTTATGTGTAGCAGCATTATGGGAGATGTCTTTGACAATGTGCATGTCAAAGAATGGGGCTATGAGTTGGCAGGAGCCTATTTGCATAGGCCAATAGTGCTATCACTTGGGAGCTTGGGGTTATTGATGGGGTATCCCCAGGATCACTTCACACTTGATGCACTGTATGGACAAGGAGGAGGTGAGAATGATGAAGTAGTGGATGGAAACATCTATTAAAGAGATATGATCTTCTTAACTTGGGTTTCCAAGCATAAGAAGGGTGATCTTCATGCAGCACATGGTTCATTCCTCTTCATGGGAGTGTGTCATACCACAATGGAGGATTTATTCATTTAAATCTTCTTACTTCTAGTACATGGTAAGAATCTTGATTGTCTAACACGATATTTTCATTCGCTTACCATTACTATTCAATGCATTGCTCCACAAGAAGGCAAGCTTTTTTGTTGAGCTCCATGGTCAACATTGGGCCAAATTGTATGATGGAGACAACCATATTTTATATGGCCTTGGGAAAGTGTTTTATCCTCTCATTTATGTTCATCTAATGTACCCAACCATTTACTATTCATTAGTAAACATGATGACATGCATAATTATTCATGTATTAAAAAACAACTGGCCATACTATTTCTGAAGAAGCAATTTGGAAAACTGCATTGTGACTACTTGGGAAATTGTTGGTACTTTCCAGCATCACATGAAACCTTCAGTATTTCCCTCCTTTTGATGCTGATCATGATTTCATTTTCTAATATTGATCTTATATTTATGGGTAGCATGATTGGGGGAGAAGCACATTGGTTGGATGTGTTCTATAGGAAGGAAGATTCCCACACTTTTTTCACTAAATGTTCTAGTGGGAGTATGGGAGGAGATATGGCTACCACATCAAAACATTTTTTTCTTTATGAGGTGGGCCATAAGATTGATGGGATGCCATATGGTGATGATTTCCTACCCATCACATATGGAATGGTTTGGGCCGACATGATTCATAACGTTGGAGAAGAGATCTTTGGAGATCTAGTCTTCATCTTGCCACTTGAGGGCAACATTATTGTAGCCCAAGATCAGCATATGATCTACACTTATCATAAGTGGAGAGGAGTATAGCATGGGGTAGGCTACTTTTTCTACCATGTTCAAAATTTCAGCCCACCTACTTTGCAGGAGCCAAAGGTGGAGGAGAATTTTTAGGAGTTACCATGTTGGGAGGTAGCTCATTTTGTATGGATGATAGCTTGGGGATGGATGATCCACATGGGAATGATGATTCCTACTACATTTAAGACTCCATGCCTTGAGAGGACCTCTAGACAGCACCTTATTTCCTCCTTGAGTGCTTTTCTTATTCATGATGATAGCTATTTGGCTAGCTTGCATGCTTGGGAGGGGCAATATGGAGATTCATTGATGAGACAAAATCTCATTCCTTGGAGGAAGTTCATAATATGTGGATGCTATAGTAGGAGGAGGGGAGACTCTTCAGTTCTATCCTTACAATTTCTTGAGGACAAGCAACATTTGGGAGGGGAGGATTGTAATATTCCTAAATTTGCATGCAGCAAATTGGAATATTAAATTTTTCTGATTTCGCTTAGGAGATGAATAAATGGGTAAGGAGGCCCATGAATAATAAAAATCTAAATAAAATCCCTCATAATGGGAAAATGGATCAACATAAAAGCTGGATTTCACACCCTCATGTGTGAACAGGGACCTTTGCATGTGGACAAGGTCAATTTTGACCAAGTCAATAGCGCTGGGATAGGAGGTGGAGATAATCTTGTGAGACGATGCAGAGATAGTGGGAGGAAGATTCCTTGGTGGAGGAAACCTTAATGAGTGGGGCCCAAGACAAGAAGGCTCACACATGCTTAAAAGGAGGGCAAGGCAGCCATAGCAAGACATATTTGTGAGTGATAATTTGATGTGTCTGTTTAGACTATTCTGCATTCTCTTGCTGTTTAGCAGAGTTGTTGTGCTGCTTAGCACAAGGATCTCCTGTTTAGGAATCCTTCTCCTTTCTTGAGAGGCCCCTTGAAGGATATTGTACTGATTTGCCTCACATCTAGGCTTGAGGCCAAGCATCCTCCTTTAGCTACAACATTATTTCTGCAGCAGTATAACGTTGTGTTGCAGGGTGTTTCAGTGAGGGTTCACAACACCACTTCCTGCACTCATTTTTCAAAGAAGGGAGCCTCCATTCCTTTGGGAGATTAGTAAGGAAGATATTAGAGAAAATTTTCATATCTTGGCACTTGGCCTGAGGACTTCCATAATATGCAGCGCAGTCCCTTGCAGGAACTACGTCCTTTCTTGCAGAGTTGCAGTCTGAGGGTCAATCCCATCAATCTTGAGTTTCTTTCTCATAGAAAGGGCCAACCCTTCTCCTGGAAATACTTGTAAGAAGGATCCTCCTTCATTTTTGTATTATATCACCATCTATATACATTTCTTCAACATACTGCATTATTTCATATCCAGATCTACAGATCTATTCATCTTTTACTTGTGCTTTCATGAAACCCTTGTCGGGTTATCTTCTTGATGTGTGAAAGGGGCTAGATCCCTATTTTACTTCATGTTTTGAGCAATCAAAATCATGATCTGATATTTTCAGCATATTGTATCAGAAACCCTCTAAAAATGATGTTGTGTATGCTTCAGGAAATTTTTGTTTAGTCAATTCATGGGATTTCAGTGTTTTTGAGCCATATTGGGACCGAGAGATCTGTTTAAACAAGAAAAAGAGATTTTTTTTTGAATATTTTCTGGGTGTAAATCCCATATTACTTAATCTAAGGGACCACAACGTTATTTCTCCATAATATAATGCAATTCTCTTAATATAACTTTTTTATGGTCAACATTGTTCCTTTTCCCCACATTGGGAGCTTATAGTGGGACATATTTTGCTGTCGTAACATTAATTTGATGGCTATTTGTTTATTAACACATTTTATGAGTTAAATGCTTGCTGTTATTCTAGTATTGTGCTTATGCATTACTGCATTCCATTTTTATGATATTAAAACTTCCACCACACCCATCCATACCACCACTGTGCAAACCACTCCATCTCATCCTACACCTCCTATCACAAACCCTCCTCTTGTAAATCCTCCAGTAGCTTCCATCATGGTAGCTTGGTATGCCCCCTGGTTCTACCACAACCTCTAAAACCTTTGCCAAATGACTACCAGTCCAAGATACCTCATTTTACAAGAGCTGAATCTACCACTGCCCAACAACATGTAGACAGAATGAATGATGCCTTTGAATATATGGAGTTTGACTATGAAACCATGAAAATGAGGATTTTTGTCCAAATTCTAGGAGGGGAAGCTAAAAAATGGTTTAAAAACTTGAATCTCAACAGCATACATGATCTCCCTACCCTTTACCAAACTTTCATAAACAAGTGGGAGATTAAGATTAACCATCTCCAAATCCTCTCAGAATATAGAAACCTTAAGAGAAATGTAGGGGAAAGTGTCCAAGACTACTGCACTAGGTTCAACAGTATTTACAATGCACTCCCACCTAACATGAAGCCCCCACTAGGCCTAGCCTTAGCTAAATTTTCGGAAGGTTTTGACCTAGACATGGCCTATCAGCTGAGAGAAAGAGAGCCCTTAACTTTAGAAGACATGAAAATGGAGCTATAAGTGTAGAGGAAAACTTGATTGAAAAGAGAGCTAGGCTGAGATCAAAAAAGAGAGTAACCTACAAGGATGAAACCATGCCCTCAACCTCCTCATCTGATTCCAAGATTGACAACCTAGTTAGAACCAGGGAGAGAATGATGGAGAGGATAAGCCTAAATGAAAGAATGCCTCCTAGGGAAAACCAAGAAAATTCCCAAAACAGAAATAGAAATCCAAACTTCAGAAGAGACCCTCCCCAAAACACGCTAAGAGACAATGATCAACAAATTAGGCCACCCTTCCAAGATAATTATTTATTTTAAGAGGGAAGAGAGATCGAAGAACCTGAGGAAATCCAGGTAAACCTGATAGGTTCTGATAATGAGGGTGAATTTTTTCTCACAGAAGAAGAACAGGGTCTCTTTGCATTTGATCAAACTGAAGCAAATTGTAAGGATTATAAATATTACCAATTGGGATTTGAAAATTCCATCATGGAGGTCCATAGGCAATATGACATTAGGAGGCAAAATAACCCAGAAGCCTCCAATAAAAACCAAATAGACACTACTGTTAGGAAAGATCCAGAAAACACTCCTAATAATACATCAGACAATGTCAACACTATGGTTAAGAAAACTGATCCAAACAAAGAAAAAATCAACCAGCAAAGTAGTGTCCCAAGCTCCCCTGGTGCATCTACTAGTGGCCCTGAATTTTTTTTATTTTATAAAGCCCCAAATCAGAATCAGCAAATTAAAAATGTAGAAAAGTTCATGGCTGATAAAACTGATGTAAATATGCCCAAAACACAAATACCTTTCAGCTTTGAGGGAGAGATTTCCAAAATCAAGATAAACATACCTCTCATTGAACTGGTGACTCAAGAAGTGTACAGGTCCCAAGTGTTGAAGGTCTTGAACTTAGGAAATGATACTAACACTCTAAATTTAACTCATGACAAGCTTGAGTTGTTGTTTGGACCTAAGGTTGAGGGAAAGTATCAAGAAGGATCTGTCCCTCCTTTCTATATTAGCTTAAACATACATGACAAAATATTACACAATGCCATGCTAGACTCTGGTACCTCACACAACCTCATGCCTAAAGTTTTGATGGAGAGATTCGGCATAGAAATAACTAAACCTTACAAAGACTTGTACTCCTTCGATTCGAGTAGAGTCAAGTGTTTGGGCCTAAACAAGGATCTTTGTGTCAATCTAGCACAAATACTTGCTAAAAGCCTAGTCATGGACATAGTTGTTGCTGATATTCTCCCAAATTATGGCATGATTTTGTCCAGATCATGGGGAGACAAACTTCAAGGCAGCCTCCAAATGGACATGTCACATGCTACTATCCCTGTCTTCAATCAAACTAGGATATTATACCGGGAATCTCACATGAAGTATATGGTAATTAGCCTAGATAGGACAAACAACGCCCCTGTTTATTCCATTCATTTAGATTTGGACTCTTTCATCCTATATAATGAAAATGACATTGGTGAATAGGTGAAATGAAATGATTAAGAACAAGGCTCTCCAGAACACTCACACTCACCCTCAAATGAAGAACATGACAACCATAACTCTAGCAACCTTGAACAACAACATAGTGACAAACATTAACTAGAAACACTTTGGAACATAAGCTTTGATGGCTCTTGTGGCAAGGATGGTTCAAGAGATGGTGTTTGGATACATAACACAAATGAGGGCCATTCATACAAACTAGACTTTTAGTGCACTAATAACATTGCAGAGTATGAGGCTCTCCTCCTTGGTTTGCTCTTGCTTGAAGACTTAGGTGCTAATAAAATATCTTTCCAAGGAGATTCAAAACTTATCATTGAAAAAATCAAAGGTGAGTACTCAGAAAAGAATCTAAGATTAAGAGAGTACAAAAATGCAGCCCTGGATCTCCTCAAAACTTTTGAGAAATATGAACTCATTTACATTCCTAGAGCCCAAAATAATCTTTCCAATGAGCTTGTCTTTTCTACCAACAATTTCCAAATGCCACATGAAAGTGAACAACACATTGTCAAAGTCAAACACCGTCATAAAGTGCCTGACAACATTAACCATTGGCAAGTGTTTGAGGGTGATGAACAAATTGATGACTTTTTTCAATCTAGGAATGAATTTACAAGAACAAAACCAAGCCCAGAGCATGATGAAGTGGTTTTTTCTAAAGAAAAAGCTCATAAAACATAGATGTCCTCTACGGCTATAAATCTAATTGCATATCCTTGTGAGGTAAAAATTTTTGAGGATCTAGACCAAAGGGACTTTGAGGTCTTACAATGTAAAGATGATACATTGCCAAGGGGACTTGCACCATTAGAAGAGTTGTTCAACTTTACTGATGTGGCTAAAAAACCAAAGATAGAATCCACTGAGAAGGATGTAGAGGAGTATAACATAGGTAGCCCAAAAGAACCCAAAATGATCAAACTCTCCAAAACTCTTCCTCCTCACATAAAATAGAGATATATTGAACTTTTTCAAGAGTTTAAAGATGTGTTTTCATGGGGGTATGAGGATTTGAAATCATAAGACACAAGCATTATTCAACATTAAATTCCTTAAAGAAAATCAGAAACCTTTCAAACAAAAATTGAGGAGAATAAACCCTGTCTTACTACCTTTAGTTGAGAAAGAGATTAAAAAAATGTATGATGTTGGGATCATAGTTCCCATTAGATACTCAGAGTGGGTTTCCAACCTTGTTTCAGTTAGGAAGAAGAGCGGGAAGATTAGACTTTTCATTTACTTTATAAATCTGAATAGGGCCTCTTTGAAAGATAATTACCCCTTGCCTAAAATGGATCAAATACTTCAAAAGGTAGTTGGCTCTAAGAGAATCTCACTGCTTGATCGTTTTTCCAGTTACAACCAAGTTCTAGTATTCCCAGGTGATCAACACGAAACTACCTTCACCACACCTTGGGGTACATTCATGTATGTCAAAATTCCATTTGGGTTGATGAATGCAGGGGCCACTTTCCAAAGGGCCATGGACATAGATTTTTTAGAAGAAATAGGTTACTTCATATTCATTTACCTTGATGACATCATTGTTTACTCTAAGACTGATGAAGATCACTTAGTCCACTCAAGAAATTTTTTTAAAATTTTTAGGAAATCGACCTATCTTTGAATCCCAAGAAAACATTGTTTGGTCTCCAGGAAGGAAAAATCCTAGGCCACATCATCTCTAAATAAGGAATCAAAATAGACCCCAAAAGGATTGAAGGCATATTGCAAATCATTCATCCTAGAAAAATTAAGGAATTGCAATCTTTCATTGGGAAAATCAAATTCTTAAAGAGATTCATCCCCAACCTTGCTGAAGTCTTGAGGAGTATTACAAACATGCTAAAAAAGGAGATAGGAGTTAAGTGGACTTTGGAAGTCAAACAATCTTTTGAACTGGTTAAGAAAGTACTCACCCAAACACCAGTTCTAATCAGTCCTGATTTTACCAAAGACTTCTATATTTTCTCATTTGCATCTGAACATACCATGGCTGCAGTGTTGTTACAAAAGAACATGATGGGGGCAAGAAAAACCCATAGCCTTCTTCAGTAAAGCACTCAGAGATTCTCCTCTAAAGTACAACATCATGTAGAAACAAGCCTTTGCCTTGATTAAGGCATTAAAATACTTTAGAGTTTATATCTTACATTCTCATATCATTGCTTTTGTTCCACACACAGTTGTCAAAGACATTTCGAATCAGGACCCTGATGGTAAAAGGGGAAAGTGGATTGCTATTATCTTAGAATATGACTTAGAAATCAGACCCACTATACTGGTTAAAGGACAGGGACTTGAAAAACTTATGGCTGAATTAAATTTCAAAGCATCAGATATGAATATGGTTGATGTTTTAGAAGAACAAGAAGAGTGCATAGCCCCTCATGTTAAAGAAGTATTTATGAGTTCATATTGGTATGTTGATACCCTATATATACTTTTCTATCTCAATGCTCCTCCTACATTATCAAAGACAAAAGCTAGATTCCTGAAACAAAAATCTTTAAATCTGCATTTTAGATGGAATATTATATTGGAAGAATCCTATTGGTATATTGCTTAAGTGTTTGCTTGAGGATGATGCAGGTAATATCATGCATGAACTACATGAGGGAGAGTGTGGGGGCCATATTTACTAGAAAACCACTACCAACAAGATCCTTAGAGCTGGCTACTATTGGCCCACCCTTTTCCCGGACACCCACAAACTGGTCATGACTTTCCATAAGTGCCAAATTTTTTATGACAAGAGAAATTTTTTAACTTTACCTTTGCATCCCATCAATGTTGAAGCTCCTTTTCAACAATGGGGTTTGGATTTCATTGGAGAGATCCACCCTACCTCATCTTCCCAACACAAGTGGATCCTCACTACCACTGATTACTTCACCAAGTGGATAGAAGCCATCCCCTCTAGAAATGCCACCGATTCAGTCATTATCAAATTTCTTGAGATAAACATCCTGTCTATATTTGGTTGCCCTAGAAATATCATCACAGATAATGCTGATGCCTTTACATCGAAAAGAATGGTTGAATTTTGTTATAAATATCACATCACACTAGGACATTCCATAGCTTATTACCCTCAAGGTAATGGGCTAGCTGAGTCCTCTAACAAAATCTTCGTCAATATCGTCAGGAAGCTTCTGGAATAGAATAAAAAAGCATGGCATGGCAAGTTAATACATGCACTATGGGCTGATAGAATAACCACCAAGAAATCAATCGGTATGTCTCCCTATCAACTAGTGTATGGAATGGATGCTATTTTCCCAACATCCTTGGGAGTTCCGGTGATAAAAATTCTGCAAGAAGTGCGATCAGAAGAAAGTGACATGCAAAGAAGGCTGAACCAAACCATTCATTTGCTACAGAAAAGGGAAGAAGTTTATAACAAGACTCAAGCGGTGCAAGAAAAACATAAAGAAAATCTTTGACAGAAGAACTAAAGCCAACAATTTCCACATTGGAGACATAGTGCTGAAATGGGATTCCAAGAGGGAGGACAAAGGTAAGCATGGTAAATTTGAGAATTTGTGGAAAGGTCCCTATCTCATTCAGTCAGTTAGAGGTCATAATGCTTTCTTTTTACAAGGATTGAATGGAGAAGAATTATTTGGAGGTCTTGTCAATGGCAGGATGCTCAAACACTAATTATGTCAAGAGTCCTAGTTTCAAACTTTCATTCATTGTAAATAATATAGCATTATGGGAGATCATAAAAAACAAAAATACAAAAACAAAGAAACAAATCAAAAAGAGGGCATATTTGAAGAAGAGGTATAGCCCCATACCTAAAAAAGAGTACTGCTAAAAGTGTGCAAGCCTAAATTCCACTACTTGGTCAAAAAGAAGGTCTTGTTCAGTCATGTAGTCTAATCATGGCTGAGCATGTTTCAATTTGTTGCTGATAGGTTATTGAAAGAGAACTTGTCAAAACATCTAAGCTTGACTTGTCAATAAGAATAGATTAGGAAGAAAATATATTGGTTCTCCATGCTCAAATCTGAACCAAAGAGAATGATAGGGATGATTAACAAATGATGAATCACAACCCTTACATTTCTAGTTTTGTTTGTACAAAAATAATGTTTGTGTACAACTTTTTCTAATGACACAACCCATGGTAAGTCATATTTCCTAATATTGATTTAAACCATGCTTTCAATTTCATATCTATAGCTTAGAGAATGAAGTTTGTCATATAGGCTAATCTTGACAGTCAGTTAGTCTAGGTAGAGGATAAAAAGAGTTCATTAACATAATTTGAACTCTTGGAAGAAATAATATAGAAGTAGATAGTTTTTTTTTGCTTTAAAAATAAAAATAATGTCAAGGGTTTGCCAGTTCAAGTGCACCCAAGGAAGAAAAAATGCTTGGCCAAGTAGGCTGGGTAGGTAGAGGTGAGTTTGAGCTAATCATGTTTTTCATATTATTGAGATCACAACTTCAAGGAAGCATCAGCAAATGAAAAGAAGTAAAAAGCTGCCCAATGGATGAGGCACTGGTCTTCACAAAACCAGAGATATGAATTTCTGGACACCTCCTGGAAAGGAGTTGTCCTCCCCAAGTGGAGCCATTGTTAGTCATCAATAATTTTTTGCTTTCTGTAGATGACTAAATGTTTATCCTAGATTTCTAGAAACAAAATTCATGAATATTGTGAGTTCTAGAAATCTCACTACCTTCATTATCCTTAGGATAATTTTTTCACTATTTACCATCTTATCATGTCATGGTCAGCTCACCATTCCCAGAAGACCCATCATGGGATCATACCACTCATTTTCACTATATTTTGCCACCCCAAGTCAAGTTTTCAGCCAAAAGCGAAGTCCAAAAAGCCTCCCACTAGGTCATTTAGGCTTTCATAGGTTCTATGACTATTGTGGTGTTCCGATTCGGTGTTTTTCATGTGAAAATAAGGTGAATCAAATGGAAAGGGAGGTAAACAACTGTTTTTCCAAGTTTGATAAAAAAATCCTTCAAGAAATACCTCATTGGTCAAAGCACAAATTCTGCAAAAGGATCGCTGCCCATCTTTAAAAATTTCTATAGGAATGATTGAGATGGCTATCAGTAGAAAGAGGTAAGGTGAGAGGCTAGCTCTTCACTAAAGGGAATTCACAGCAAAGGAGAGACAACATGCCTATGTTCAAATAAAATCAAGGTTTTTATGACTCATTGGCAAAACAATGTTGCCAAGAAAGGAGCCAATGCAAAGGACCACAAGGACAGAGGCACATCAGCCCAACCAAGCACGAATTGAAGATTTACAGAAATTATAAATGAAGAAGGGAAAAAGCCCTAAAGCCTAAATTTTTAGAAGCTAGGCAAACAAGTGAAATGAAGACCACAAATCTCCATGATGACAATAGGGAGAAGTTTGAAGAATGATATCAGAAGGTCACCTCCATGGTTTATCAAGGCAACAATACTTCACTGCATCAAAAGGATGGAAATACAAATAGTATCAGTGTGAGGGAGACTAAGCCTTAAAAAGCAATCAATTGCCCTCAAAATGGTCAAAGGGAATAAATCATAAGGACAAGTGTCAAAATTGAGTAACTAATCATGAGTCTGCTGTTGAGTAACTAAAATTTCCAAAACTCCAAGAATGACAAAGGAGACAAAAACATTGTGTCATGGCACCCGCAACAAAACATAAGTGGCCAAGAGAAGGCATAGTGGACATGAATTATAGTCTTTGTAAAAATAGAGATATCACTGTCAAAATCAGTGAGAGGGGAAGAAAATTATGATGAGGAGGATGATGATGAAGATCAAGAAACAGAGGCATATTATGAAGAAAAAGGCAGTGAGCAAAACAGTGAAGAGAAAACAGTTAGTGGTGAAGAGTCAGATGTAGATGTTTATAAAGAGGAGGAAGAGAGCAGTGATGAAATAAAAAGTGACAAAGAGGCTAGCATTGAAGGAAAGTGCAGAAGCTAAAGGTACCATGGATAAAAATGAAAACGGTGAGGTCATTATAGAGGATAGTAAAGAGGTTGAGGAAAATGAAGAAACTGATAGAGACACCTCGAACAATGACCTTGCAAAGAATGATAATGGCCATGATAATGATGAAGAGGAAGAAGAAGGCAGTGAACCAGTGATGAAAAGGACAGTGACAAAGAGGCCATAAATGAATAAGAGGATGACAATGCAGAAAATATGGAAGAGGATAGCATTGATAAAGATGATAAAAGTGAGGAAATTGCAGGAGCTAAAGGTAGCATAAATGAAGATGATGAAAGTGAGGGAAGTGTAGAAGATAAAGAGGCCAACATTGATAAAAATAATGACAGTAAGGACAATGTAGATAATAAGGACATCAATGACACTTATGAAACAAGCCTCAGTCATGAAGATAGTGACAGATGAAAAAAATGAAGTTGATAATTGTGTAGAAGGTCAAGAAGAGGCGAATGATAGTCATGAAAATAATGAAAAAGCCATTATGACTGATAGCCCTAATAATAATGACAGTAGTGACTCTATGAAACAAAAAAGTAGTCAAGAGGTTGATGACAGTGGTGAAGATCATGATAGTAATGCTAGCATAGAAGAAATTGAAAGTGACTCTCAAGAGGGCAGACAAGAACACAATGCAACAGACATAAATTTAGAGATCATTGATGAAAATAAAGGAAGTCTTGAGATTAGTCATGGAAGAGCTTGAGAAAGAGACTAACTGCAATATCATGAGGATCCTTTATCTAAGAAAATGACAAGAAAAATAATGCTAAAAGCTATGATTTCAGAAAGCAATCTAAGTAAGGAAATATGACAAAACAAAATTGAAAACAACTTATCTAGAAAACATGCAAAAGCCTCATTGGATAGCAGTGGTCCTCTGCTACCAATTTGGTGTAATCCTTAGCTCCTTGAAGATGTAATCAAAACAGCATCAAGTTTCAATACAACAAGGAAATGAGACACATGTTCTCATGATCCCATGATCTCCTCCAACCAAATTCGAATTTAGCCTAAGAGTGCCACATAAGGGTCTTCTAGAAGTCTCCTTTTGACCTACACATGTCACAAAGATCATAACACATATATAGATATATGAAACTATGTTAATTTTCTAGTTTTTAATCATAAATTCACTTTAAATACATAAAATAAATAACTTTGGAAAACAAGGATCCTAACTCATATATTTATGAAAATGGTTACTTGATGTAGGGTTTTAGGTCAAATGGCTATGAAATAAGAGCTAAATGGTTATGACATAATGGAAATATGTATGAATATGGAAAACACTTTTGAGACTCAACATACCCCCCAACTGAAGTTGTTGCATGTCCTCATGCAACTATTGAAATGATTCATTTGTCCATGAGTTGATCTTTTATGAGTTTTGACTCATATAGATTCATTCCAAACTTTGCTTCTTGATATTTTCTTTTTGGCAAAGTATAATACATTTGATTGCAACATTTTTTTTTTTTTTCCTAATGGTTGGTTCTTGTGTGACAACCAATTTTTTTTTAGCAATGGTTTTTGTGTAACAATGCTTTATTTTCTTTGTTGCATCAAAGTTCATGAAAACATTTAGAATCAATTACTTCATCAATGAATTGATCATTTGCAAGGCATATAATCTTTTGGATCATGTTGCAACAATAGTTGGTTGGGAAGTATATGTGGGTGGAAATGAAATGAAAGTGTGTGATAGTGTATGACATGTGGATATGAAATGATGTCCCTTCCCCCCCAACTAAAGATATAACAATGTGAAAAAGGGAGTGAGGAATTTTTCCAAAGTTACAATTTTAGCATTCTAATGAATTACATGATTAAAAATTAGAAAACAACATATCTTCACTTACCTTAAATGTGGATGAGTTGTGTATGTGTGGTGGCTGCAAAATTCTGATCATATTCTTCTTCAAGTGGCTGAACAAGAGGAGTCATGGATAAATAGATAAGATGACTTTTTATTGCTCCTACTAAAACTTGCTGAATCTGCTCCAAAATGCTGAAAATAATAGTCTTCATGTCTTCAAAACTCATTGGCATAATTCCTACTATGTAAAAATATGTTTTGATGTCGAACATAGTAGGAAATTGTTGACTTAGTGGCCATTAATGGATGCCACTAGTCAACACGAGAACTCTCACCATTGATGACAATGAGAGTCAAGATGCCCAAACACATCTTGCTAGGTACGAATGATTTTGCCGATGTCGAGTCACCTAGAAGATCTGACGAACAAGGGACATTAATGTATTCTCATTGTTTGTCAGCATGAGAACTTGCCATTAAGGCATGCAAGCCTCAAGGTGTTTTACAAAGAACTTAGACTCAAAGGACTATGGACTCAATAATTTGCATTGAAGCAGGGCTTATTTGTGGAATGAAAATGACAAGAAATGGAAGATGAAAATGGAAGATGGCAATGGAGAGTAGAAATGGCAATGGGCAATAAGCATGTGAATGAGCCTCTTGCTTTTATTTGTGGGTTATGAATGGACAAAAGAAAATGGAAAGTGGATGTGAATGTAAATGGAAAATATGAAGTGAAATGAGGTGAATGGTTTATTATGAGGTATGGATGTGATGGAGACAATAGTATCTGAAAGTTTTTCAAGTGTTTGAATCTGATTTTGCATCAACATATTTCCTCTTTGTTGCTGATCATCCTCTTATGAAACAAATTGTTCTCTTAGAGAGACACCATTATGTTGTACTCATTTGTCCTTCCTCCTGAAACCTGCAAAAAAACTAATACTTCTTCTGCAATGGAATGTAATATTATCAAAGGAGAGAGGTGATCAATCTCTCTAGTTATGATATTTACACACAAAACTAAGAATTTGTATTAATGAAACAAGTTCTCAAAGGAAAAATCAAAAGAATTTATACCTGTTTTAGAATTAGTGTCTCAAGTTGAATGTTGCTTCTTTTCAGCAATTTATTTCATTATTTACCGTTTCAAACTCTAATGATGGATTTCGCACTGTGTAGATCTTGTTGAGACCTTTCCAACGATACTTGAATCATCAAAATCTGATTTTGTATGAGAAAGTTAGGCTGATTTGAACAATGAGGTTTTTTCTGCTGTGGAATTGGAGAACAGCTGCGGAATTGGACTTTAGCTACAGAATGTCGACAGTTTCTATAGCTAAAAATCTTGAATACAAAGTTAGCCATTCATCTCTCATCATCAGTTCAAAATTAATCAATACCTTCAGAAAAAGTGAGCAAATAACTTATTCATTTCATTGATTCAATTTATTATTATTATTATTATTATTTTAAATGTAACATATATAATTTTATTAAACAAAACAATTTATTAAATAACGAAATTAAAAATAAAAACTAAAAACATTGAATGCCATTTTTCTGGCCACCGTTTGAATAATTCTGAAGCTTGTTTTTGTGAGAAACCTACACTGCTTAAAAACTGCAATTTTCTTTCTGTGTTTTCTTTACTTAGTCCCAAAATAGCACGCCCCCAAATCTTCAGCCACTTTAAATGATTCGATGACCTTTTCAGGTGAATATGAGAGCAAACGGGGCTCTCTGGCCAATAATTTTGATAACGCTTCAAAAACTAATTTTTCCACCTGAACGTGCCGTGTTCAAATAGTGTACTCTGCAAAAACCATTTTCCCTCACGTGGCAGGCAAAAATGGGCTTCAAAGAATTGAGAAATTCTCCTAGACCGCCACGAATTTCTTAAAACGATTTCTGAGTTATCTAATTGACCATGTTCGAAGAAAAACCCACGTCTCAGTTTTTCAAAATTCATTTCGGTTTGATCAGAAAATGGATTTCAAAATGACGTGTCAAAATTTGTTGCGTTTTCTGAATGTGCTGTAACAAAATCAATTTCTTCCAGCGTGATCTCCATTGATGCTAATAATTTGGAAAATTTTCTTCTGCTGGAGCTCCACGTGCTTGAGTTAGTTGCTGTGATTTTGGTAACCACCATCTACATATCTATCAAGGAAACCCACTTGTATAACGTCAAAGCAATAAAATGCCAGCGCACAGTTTAATTTCAATCCGAATTCTTCTGTTAAAAAGATGGATTTTCCAACAGACTTTTGGCTTGCATCTTATACAAAGAACGTTTGGATTTACATGTTTTTATTTACAGGTAAATGTCGAAGCATGTGACAGATAGGCATGTAGCTGGAGACTGCAAGTTGACGAGGACCTCAGTTTTAGAAATAGTATTGAGCCCTTCACAATAAAGTCTACAGTTCACATGGAATTAATTCCTCCAATTCTTGAGACCAGCAAATTGCGCACCAGGAATCGTCCTTTCAAACGAATCATGGAGCTAGTATGAATCTGGACTCTCATTGGTTTTGTTGCGAAAATAGTGGAGATTGTAGGTTTTGTCTCCCACTTCAGTTAGGAGTAAATCCGATGTCGAAATCTCGTTATAAAGTTTTAACAGAAATACAACACTTACAAGTAAATTCCTCATTCATAACAAACCATAAAAGGCATGGAGACTAAAACTGTAAGTCAACATGGTATAGGGCCAATGAAAATTTATTTGCAAGTTGTATTGAGGGATGAAGTCATGGAGAGATCTCTGCGCCGGAAGAGAAAAAAAAAAAAAGTTGAGCTGTTCAGTTCTTGTATACACAGTGTATTTTCTTCATGCCGTGGCCCTTTTTATTTATTTATTTGTGATTTCTTGGAGTTTAGTGCTCTCAACATCTTGATTTTATGAAAAGATTATGTGCTTTGTTTTTATTGTATGTTTTGTTTTTGTTTTTTATTTGTTTTTGTTAATAAAATTACATATGTTATATTTTCAAAAATTAAAAATATACATATGTATTTTACTAAACAAAATAATTTATTCAATTTTTTTTTTTTTTTTTTAATGATTTTTTATTAAAATTATATATATTTTTTCAAAAAAAATATTAAAAATACACATATATATTTTAGTAAACAAAAAAATTTAAATTTTTTATTTTTTTTTAGTTTTTATTTTTTATTGAATCAATTGAAATGATGAAGTTTATTTTGTCTCCTATTTTTTTATTTTTTACATAACAATTCTTTTTTTGATCCTCCAGATCACACAAAGTGCAGGAGGAGAGCATACTCAAGAATTATTAATTTTTTTTTACATAACAATCATTTTTTTGATCCTCCAAATCACACAAAGTGCAGGAGGAGAGCGTACTCAAGAATTATTAATTTTTTTAGATGTAAGAAATAAGGTCTCCTAATTACACTTCCCCGGCAACGGCGCCAAAATGTGTAGTCAATTTAGTGTCCTAAATTGCTAACATAAATTATCAACCAGAGCTAGTAAACTGATGAAGTGTGGTGCACTATATGTGCTTAAATGACCTCTTCCTTACTTCGTTGTATGTATTTTATTGATGTTTTTGGGGGTTTTGTCTTTTTAGTACTTATGTTCAAAAGATGAAATCAAATTTATGTCAAAAAGAAAAGAAAATGAAACCTTAGACTCAAAACAGAGTGTAATTGTAAATTCTATCCCTAATTAGGAAAATGGTGAAAAACAGAACATTCTAATCCATGGATATCCTAGCTTGCAAATGAACATGAAATGTAACTCAACATAATACAACCAAGTCTCTTTCATCTAATATTGATATGTTGGAAGAGCTTTTAAGAAAAATAATGGTTGTAAGATAATGAGGATCTTTTAATCTAATTGCAAAAAAGAAAATATTAATTAACTCAACATAATACAACCAAATCTCTTTCATCTAATATTGATATGTTGGAAGAGCTTTTTAAGAAAAATAATGGTTGTAAGATAATGAGGATCTTTTAATCTAATTTCAAAACAGAAAGTGCTAATTAACTCAACATAATACAACCAAATCTCTTTCATCTAATATTGATATGTTGGAAGAGCTTTTAAGAAAAAGAATAGTTGTAAGATAATAAGGATCTTTTAATCTAATTGCAAAACAAAAAATGCTAATTAACTCAACATAATACAACCAAATCTCTTTCATCTAATATTGATATGTTGGAAGAGCTTTTAAGAAAAAGAATAGTTGTAAGATAATGAGGAATCTGATCTAAAATTGTGTGAACAAAATATTTCTTATACAGAGATTGACAGTAAGGGTTTTTATTGGTTATTTCACCTTTACTAGAAAGGATGAAACCAGAAGCTTCTGGCCCTCTTACTGACTCTGCCTAAAGAAATATAATGTAAACACTAAAAACTAAATAATAGAAAATGAAATGCTAATAACTCAAAATATCACAATTGAATCCCATTCATTTAATAAAGATTTATTGGAAGAGCTTGAGAAATAGACTAATTGCAATATCATGAGGATCCTTTATCTAAGCAAATGACAAGAAAAATCATTCTAAAAGCTATGATTTCAGAAAGCAATCTAAGTAAGGAAATATGATAAAACAGAATTGAAAACAACTTATCTAGAAAACATGCAAAAGCCTCCTTGGATAGTAGGGGCCCTCTGCTACCAATTTGGTGTAATCCTTAGCTCCTTGAAGATGTAATAAAAAAAGCATCAAAGAACTTCTTTATTGAAAAACTCACAAATCTAAATCCCATTCCATCTTAAGCTTTATTACAAAAGTCTCTCTATTCCTTTCTCTCCTTTTCCTATTTTTCACTATTTTTTTGCTACTTTTTCATTACCCCTGATAGGAGAAAGCTTCTCCTATTTATACAAAATATGAGAAGTTATCTCATTAATGGGAGTCCATGAATCTCTCCCTCCATCTCTAGAGTTACAATCAAAATAGGAAATGATAAGACACATATATTTCTAGAGTTTCAACACAACTAAGAAATGAGACACATATCCTCTTAGAGTTTCAATACAACAAGGAAATGAGACACATGTTCTCATGATCCCATGATCTTCTCCAACCAAATTTGAATTTGGCCTTAGAGTGCCACATAAGGGTCTTCTAGAAGTCTCCTTTTGACCTACACATGTTACAAAGCTCATAACACATATATAGATATATGAAACTATGTTAATTTTCTAGTTTTTAATCATAAATTCACTTTAAATACATAAAATAAATAACTTTGGAAAACAAGGATCCTAACTCATATATTTATGAAAATGGTTACTTGATGTAGGGTTTTAGGTTAGATGGCTATGAAATAAGAGCTAAATGGTTATGACATAATGGAAATATGTATGAATATGGAAAACACTTTTGAGACTCAACAACAAAGATGCACAAATCAAAGACCTCCAAGCACATTTGGATAGGGCCAAGAGTGTGAATGATGCCCTTGAATTGGAGAACAGGCAGCTAGGAGCAAAAATTAAAATCTATGAAGTTGTTGAGCATTGGAAAAGGTATGAATTCATTATGTGTTTTCTCATTCTTTTACTTTAAACATAACTCTTTTCACTCTAGAAAGGTGATTTATTATAGAATTATGGTAGAATTGCAAAGACTTATGTTTATTGTAAAATGTAACTAAAAAAATTCCTTTTATTGTAAAAAATAGGAATCAAGCGAGGTGAACAACTATACCATAGGCGCGGCTAAAGAAAGAGCAACTGTTGTTCCTCTAGTGATAGACCAAATCCCGCCAAAGAGAAGAAAATCCGAATGCATTGCTAAGAGAAGATATGGGACAACTCGGCTTCAGTAAAAGGAAATCAAGTGACAGCTAAAGAAATAAAGGAATTGAATCCCTCAGGATCCTTTGATCATGAGGGATCACTGTTCAAACCTTATCTCGTTCCTTGTCTTGTCCGTTGAGTTTGTTATATAAGGCAACACCTTTAGAGATTAAAGGGAGTTGAATCATTTGATTAAAAACATTCCTTTTGTAATTATGCACTTTATTGACTCTCGTGATTAGAGAGCGGTCGTTGTAAACACTTTTATGTTCAATTAATACAAAGAGAAATTTTTATTTCATCTCTCAAGATTTGAAGTAACCCATCAGTGTTTCATTGGTGCTAAGGGCCCAACCCTAGTGGAATCGATCTGTTTTTTGTATTTATATCCTTTAATTACTGTTGTGTGATAATTGTATTTGGTTTTATTATGATTGCAAAGTTTCTTAATTACTGTTGAATTGCTTATTGGTATTGTTGTGTTTGCTAATGAATTGCATTGCTGTTCCATTTCAACAAGGATCCTAATTCCTGTATGATTCATCTTGTTATTACTCATAAAGCTTTGATGTTCAATGTTTAACTCTGTTTGTTGTTCCATTGATTGTTGTTCATTTTGATTGTTGCTTAATAATGTTTGTTGTCAATAGGGTTGGTGCTTAATAGGATTTGCTATTTGATTTCATTAATTTCATGTCTATTGTTCAGATTCATTAGTTAGCATTTGCTGTTCAATTCCCGTGTGCTGTTCATTTCTAATTCATTAGTTTCAGATTGCAGAAAGATTGTTTATTTACAGTTTGTTGTTTATGCACATAGCTATTCAATTACAAATTGTTGTTCATTTCCAATTCTTGCTTTTAAAAGAGTTCTTCTTAGTTTACTTTCAACAGCAGTTAGTTCAATTTCGATTTCACTTTGATTGCTTAAGAGCATGACTGTCAACTATAGAGAACACTGGTTATTTCTTCCAAGTCCCCAGATTGATTGCCTCGTTCCAGTTTGATTTCAGTTGCATCAATTTCTAAATAAATGAGTTATTGCTACTGTATCCTTGATTTATGTTTTGCAGAGTGAATAATTAAGTTTCAGAGCATTTGAGTTTATGTTATTGTAATTAGATTTCTTTTCAAGCATCCATTTACTCTTGTATTTAGAATACTATACTACATCTCTCGCAGCATTACTCTTAGCTCAAATTGCAGTCTCAAACAGAGTACACTCTTGAAATAAAAATTCGTTCTTGGATTAATAATTAATGTAGGATAAATAGGCATTAAAAAGACACCTTTTATACCTCAACATTTTGGCACCGTTGCCAGGGAGAGTGTATGCCATTTAGGAGGAGTGATGCACATTTGATTTTTTTCTGCTTGGGAAGAATTGGGTATTAAAGACGGAAGGTAAGAACCTACGCACCGAGAAAGGAACATACTTGCTCACAGCCCGCTTCACAGCAGAATTGGGTAAACTTATTTCTTTAGTTAGGAATGAAGGCTTTATTTTTGAATGAATAGACTAGCTAAACAAAACAAAATTCCTCCTAAACCCGAAAACCTAAGGGACCGGTGACCCTCGGGTGAACAACTTTCATTGACGAAATCCTTAAGAAAACTGAATCTCAGCCATTAGTAGGACCTAGGAAAGTTATCTCTAGACAGCCTACTAGGTCCCTATAGGCCACAGAGTCACCATTTGTAGCCTCTGCTGAGATACATAGTCAAACAGAAGGAATTGAGCAATATTCCCAAGAAATTGAGAATCCTTGCCTAATTTCTCCACAATAAGGGAACTCTAGTAATATCCGCGAAGGAGAAGGGGAAATAGGGGAAACAGAAGAACCAAAATCTCCTCTTGAAATAGTCCAAATAGTGAGCAGCCTAGATAAGGGAAGTGTTGTCAACCTCATTCAAAACAAAGGACCTGAATCTCATTAGACAGTAGGCCAGCAAGGAATACTTATTATTCCAAATCAAGGGAGTGTTGTCAAAGTCATTCCTACTCCTTCTAGTCAGCCTAGGAATTCCCTTGAGATCCCATAAAGATAGTGGCACATATTTGATCAAATGGCCTAGAACCAGAACCAGAACCAGTAAACACCTCAAAAAAATTCCACACTGAAATATCTCATAGTGGATACTGCAGTTAATGCACCTATGAAAGCCATTCCTCTTCAACATATTCCTACATTTCATGGCTTGACATCAGAAGATCCAGATGCATTTCTGTTTGAATTCAATGTATTATGCAGGGGGTATGACTATACCACCGATCCCCAAAAATTAAAATTATTTCTTTCCACATTAAAAGGAGCAGCCTTACGATGGTTTATGGGGCTAGTTGGGGGTGTTATAAATGATTGGGATCAGATGAAAGATGCGTTTCTAAAGAAATATCAGGATTATTGCAGGTCCCAGGAACTAAAAGATGAAATATTTCAAATGACAGCAAAACCCAATGAAACTCTAGAAGAATATGTGGAACGGTTTCAATATAACCTCCAGAGATCTCCTTATGCATCTTTACCCTTACCTGATAATGTGCTAAAGACTACATTAATTAGGGGGATGAAGGATCAATGGGTTGAAACACTGAATATTATGGGAAAAGGTGATATATATCAGGAAAGTTATGCTAACATTATTGATTTGTGTATCAGGAGTTCAAGGGGCAATACAAGGCTAAAATCAGCAGAACGTGACATGATCACAAGGGATAATAAGACCTCCAGTGAAGGTGTAACTCATGCAGATATTGGAAAGCTGCTGGAAGATTTTAAAATAGATATTCTAGGGACTCTAACAACATAGTTCGACATTATGCAAGCCAAACAAAAGCAAGAAAAAGAAGAACAAAATTTGGCAATATTTTGTCCTAGATGCAGGAAGAAACACAACCACAAAGAGTGCTTGCTGGATATAATCAAATTTTGTGCCATTTGCATGAAAGATCACCCCACAGAAGGATGTCCCTCACTTCCTGGGTTAAAATCAGTCTATAAAGAGGCAAAATAAGAATCGGAAGTGGTAAGCTTACTTAATCAGCGTCGACAATGGCAACCACGACAATCAGGTATGCCAACTGATCCATTTTCTTCTTTTCAGCCTCCTCAATATAATGCTCAGCAATATAATGGAATGTGGAAAAATAAGCCACCTTTCCCCAATTGGTCACAACAGCCATTTCCTACATCATCATGGGAAAATCAAACAAACCAAACTAATTAGCCAAATTTTCCTTTCTGCCCACCGTTTGGCAGAACAATGCTTATTCAACACAATGGTCCCCCTCTACTTCGCAGAGTCAAGCCTGGCAGTCAAACTGGCAAAGAACTACAAATCAGCCAGTTGGAACAATTCCCCTCTCTCAACCTACACTGCCAGCTCCCTATACATTACCACAAAACCCCCGGACCAATTTAAGACCACAACTCCCAGCCCAACCCAACCCAAACCCAAATAATAGGCCAGTTCAGTCTGTCCAAATAATGGAACCACCAGAATTAGAAACTGAACTGAGGGAGCGTAATGACCTTCAATTGAGGTCTGGGCGTATAGTAGAAACAGAGGGAGACAAAAATGTTCACACTGAAGATCTATTACCTGTAGAACAAAAATTGCAAAAAGAGAAGATGGTTCAACAACAAAATCAACATCAAACTCCACAACAAGCCACCACCTCTTCTCCACCATTCCCAGGAACGATTAATCATACCACGCCCATCAGAATATCCTTATTTTGATCTTCTGGGAGAATTAAAAAATTTGTGTATAAAAATCCCTCTCCTCCAAGCTATCCAAGACATTCCTATTTATGCAAAAACCATTAAGAAATTGTGCATAAAGAAGCCAAAGAGGAGAAAAACAACCAACCCAACTGTCCAAATAGTTGGTACTCTATCTAACTTATTATCAGGAATGGAAACACCGATAAAATATGAAGACCCAGGAAATCCTATAGTGACGGTGAAAATCAATGGGAAATTGTTCCCAAATGCCTTAGTTGATTTGGGAGCTACAATCAATATCCTAACAACCACCACTTGTCAAAAACTTGGCATTGCATCATTAGAACCAACAAAAACCTTATTAGAATTGGTTGACCAATCAGTAGTCAAACCAGAAGGTACACTACAAGATGTAATGGTATCCGTAGATTCCTGGGAATACCCTGCTGACTTCCTAGTTATCAACCCAAAGAACTGTCTAGATGGACACCCGTTAATTCTAGGTAGACCTTGGTTGGTAATTTTCGATGCTTATATTGGCTGCCAAAAAGGCAACATGACAATAAAAAGGGGAAACTATGTCAAGAATTTAGCTTTATATCCCCCAGCCCAAGCAAGCCTATCAATAATCAAAACAAGGAAGCAACTTGTATCATATCTTATGGAAAATATGAGATCACATCTAACCATAGAAGATGCCCTCGATTTTAAAGATCAAATAGAGGATGATATCATTAATAGTTTTATTAACAAACCACAAATCAGATCCCATCTACAATGTCACATGATCAAGGCAACATTTGATAATAAAGAAGAAGAAGATCCTCTGAAAGACATTCCTGATCAAATAATACCCACTACTTCTGTGTACAATAGTAAGATTTTGGAAATTGAACCAGGAAAAACTTTAAACATTAACAAAAATCTGACTGCTGAACAAGAAAAGAAGACGGTCCAATTTCTAAGAAAATATAAAGCAGCCTTTGCATGGGATTATCCAGACATGAAGGGAATTGACCCCCAGTTATGTACACATCAAATCTATACCAAAAAGGATGCAAGACCCATTTTCCAACCCCAATGAATACTAAACCCTCACCTTAAAGATATTGTGAAAGCTGAATTACAAAAACTGTTGGATGTTAATTTCATTTACCTAATATCTGATAGCAAGTGGGTCTCCCCATTAGTAGTGGTACCAAAGAAGAACAGGAAGTGGAGAACATGCGTAGATTACCAAGAACTCAACAAAGCAACCCAGAAAGACCACTTTCCCCTTCCTTTCATTGACCAAGTATTAGATACATTGGCAGGAAAGAAATTCTTTTCTTTCCTCGATGGCTTTAGTGGGTACAATCAAATCCAGATTGCCCCTGAGGACCAAGACAAGACTAATTTTACCTGTCCTTGGGGGACATTTTCCTACCGAGTCTTACCCTTTGGCCTATGCAATGCCCCTGCTACATTTCAAAGGGCCATTCTCAACATCTTTTTAGATTTAATAAATGAAAGGCTCAAAGTATATATGGATGACTTCACACCTTATAGAGATGATTTTGAGCTAGCATTAGAAAACTTAGAAAATGTGTTGCAAAGATGTATTGACACTAGGCTTTGTTTAAGCCATGAAAAGTGTCATATGATAATGACCAAAGGACTCATCTTAGGACATTGTATTTTAGCAGCTGGAATTCAGGTGGATCCAGCCAAAATTCAGATAATTTTGTTAATACCTACACCCACCACACAAACAGAGGTACGTAGCTTTCTTGGATTTTCCAGTTATTATAGAAGATTCATAGAACATTATTTTCGAATCGCTGCACCTTTATATGCACTAACAGGAAATGTTGATTTTATTTGGACAGATAAATGTGACAATGCTTTCAAGGATCTGAAAAAGCTTGTATCAACAGCCCCAGTGCTGAGGGGCCCAAATTAGAATTTTCCATTCCAAATTTCATCTAATGCCTCAGACACAGCGATTGGAGCAGTGCTTGGGCAAGAAGAGGATAAGAAACCATATGCAATCTATTATATCAGCATAGTATCTGATTATCTTGGATTGGGAGCTACCTGTTTCATACAGGGTCTGATATGCAAATCAGGAGATGCGTCCGAGAGGACGAAGTATTTGATATTCTGAAAGAATGCCATGACGGGCCGTGTGGCGGACATTTTTCATATCGTAGAACCGCCCATAAGGTTTTACAGACAGGCTACTATTGGCCTACCAATTTTAAAGATGCTAAAAAATTTGTGCAGACCTGTGATAGCTACCAAAGGGCGGGTCGCCCTGTACAGTCCGATGAAATTCCTTTGAACCCACAAATAGTAATTGAACCATTTGAATGCTGGGTGCTCAATTTTTTTGATCCCATTAACCCCCTATCGAACCAAAGAACATACATCCTAGTTGCAACCGAGTATGTCACTAAATGGGTTGAAGCAGAGGCACTTTCGAAAGCTACAGAGGACTCTGTAATACAATTCATTTTCCAAATATTTGTGTGATACGGCCTCCCAAGGGACATAATCATTGATGGAGGACCCAGTTTGTAGGTAATAAACTCGCTGAAACATTACAGAATTACCACATTCGGCACAAAATTACAACCCCATACCACCCATAAGAAAACGACTAGGTAGAGAGCACAAATAAAGTGATCGAATCTATATTGACAAAAGAAGTTACCTCACATAGACGTGACTAGGCCTACAGATTGCCAGAAGCCTTGTGGGCATACCGAACAACATGGAGAAGTACTACAGGGTATTCACCATATCAATTGGTATTTGGAAAAGAGCCCATCTTTCTAATAGAGTTTGAAATTCAGACATTAAGAATAGCCCAGAAGGTGGGTTTAGATTTAAATGAAGCCCAGGCCAAAAGATTACAGCAAATCAATGAGTTAGATGAAATTAGGCTTTATGCTCTTCAGCACACTGCATTAATTCAACAACAGAGAGAAAAATGGCACGACGCCCTCATCAAGGAAAAAATCTTCCATGAAGGAGATTGGGCACTCCTATATGACTCCAGGTTTTAGGATTTTCCAGGAAAACTCCAGACACGATGGCTTGGACCTTACGAGATACAAAAAGTGCATGATAATGGCACCATTGCATTAACCACCATTGATGGATCTGGACATTCCTTCAAAGTAAACGGTCATCGAGTGTGACTTTACCATAAACCGCTTACTCGAGAATCCTTCTACCAACAATTACGGGAAGATTCTACCATGAAAATTCTTGCTGAAGGGGATAACTCCTCCTCGACACCCATTCATTAAATCATTTCTTTCCTTTGAAATTTGTACATAAATATTGTTCTTTTACTTTGCTTGATTTTTGTATGGAATTCTGTTTTTTTTCAACAGTTTTTATTTCGCTTATTATGAATTTTTGTTGTTCCTTTCCAAAGGAACAACATTTTTGTTGTTCCTTTCCAAAGAAACAACATTTTTTATGTTCCTTTCGAAAGGAACAACATCTTTGTTGCAAGTTTTTTTGTTGTTCCTTTCGAAAGTAACAACAGTTGTGCTGTTTATTTTTGCTATTTCGCAGACTGTTTTTGCTGTTTCGCAGACTGTTCTTCCACCATCTCTACTCTTAAGGAGTGCTGAGCCATCCTTTATATATAAGTAGGAAAGTGCTAAATGAAAAAGAAGAAAAAATATCTATATATATCACTAACAATTCTATGATATGGAAGATGGAGGATAGGGGGTCTCATCAAGAGCCAGCCTACCATGATCATAAGGGAACAATGAAGTGGCATTCCCATCATGGCCATCACACCAGGGATATGGTCCAATGGACAATTGAAAAAAAAACTAAAAAGTCCTTGGAATAGGAGGTCTCATCACGAGCCGACCTGCCCACTTTTCACTTCTTTCCAGTGAATGGAATTGTGATTTATCTAGTCCCCAAGCCAACACAATGGCCTCCATTATGACATCAAAGAGCACTTCCCTAGGCATAAATAAAGGAAAATGTTTCCAAGGGTGAGAAAGAAACTTTGTTAAGGTTATGGACACCTATGGGCAATAGAGCTCTGCTAATGGTATTGGAGTCACATTTCTACAAATCAATAGTAATGTTAAACCCTTTTTCCTATATCTCTATCTAAATATCAAATGAAAGTATGATTCCTAAACCCTTGGTTTTGAACCTATTATACACGAAATTCATCAT
This sequence comes from Pinus albicaulis, assembly GCA_034641835.2. Lineage (NCBI taxonomy): Eukaryota > Viridiplantae > Streptophyta > Pinopsida > Pinales > Pinaceae > Pinus > Pinus albicaulis. The sequence goes on along the minus strand of CM076583.1, from coordinate 941,400,537 downwards.
AAATCGATCACATTATTTTGAGCAGGTGATAAGCGCATTAGTACTTGTGTTCACATCAGCTGTTCCTTTTCCTTATCTTTGAATCATTACAAACGTTTCTATATCTATTTACGATTTAATCACACACATTGATTTCAGTAATGCAATAATTTGATTGATTGTATCATAAGTATGCATGCTTTTTTCTGCTGTACAACTACTATGCAGTACTTTCCTCTCTTATTTGATGGTCAAGGATGACCTATCATCCTCCAGGGGGGGCGCGGATGCCTCTTAATCACTGCATGTAGATCAAATCCCTATATTCTAGGGAATAACAAAAAATTAACTATATTATTCCAATCTATCGTGATGTGATGTTCCATTACATTACTGTGTGTTTGTAAAGAATTAACAGTGTGCAGAGAAGATGGGAGGTCGACCAATTTGTAGCGAGCCACAATTGCTAGTCATTTCTGATGCTGCACGAGAAATTCAGGAAAAATTGGGATGGATTACATACCTCACAAGGCTACAACAACCTCATGAAACAATAGCTATCAAGTTTTTACAGAATTTGCAGGAAGGATAATCCATGGTTAGAAGAAGAAAGATAGTAGTAACAGATGAAATAATTGCAGAGGTGTCTGGTCTACAAGCAAAAGGAACCATATGGACTCATAAGAAGGTCATGCTTCAAGAAGCCATGAAAATTTTCCAAGAAGAAGGACAAACATTGGTCGTCAAAGGCAAAGGAGTTCAGTCGGCATTGTTGGGAGAACCATGGACGAAATTGGCAAAGTTAGTGCAGGCCTATATAACATGCGATGGAAGGAAAGACGTGGTAAGACCTCGCCACCTTAAGTTATTGGCAGTATTAAAGAAAAAATGTACTATAAACTTGCCTACATTTTTAAATTCCTTACTGCATGATGTTGCTCGTAGTATAAGAAAAACTCGACACATAGGCATGGTGGTAAGCCACCATTTCTTAATCAGATTAATAGTAAGTTACAGCCTTGCCCAACAGTAGACCAGTTGGGAAGAACTGATATTTTCGATTGATGGAGGATTAGCTTTACCTACCCCAAAACGAAAGAGAATGGCTAGCTCGGCAGCAGAGCCATCAAAATGTAGACAGTCCTCCCATTCAAAAAGAAGTAGGGGAATGATAGAAGGCTTTTTGGGTAGCAATAGCCAGCCCTTGGAATTGCCTAGCTCGGAGGATGAAGAGTCCCCACAACTGGAAGGAGGGAGTCCCCGCACTGATGAGGATGAAGAAGAAATGAGCCACCACACCAGTGGTGAAGAACAAAGTCACCACACCAGTGGTGAGAAAAAAAGCAGCACAGGAGAAGGAAATGACGAAGAAGATGAAACTTGAGGAAGAAGAAGGAAGTCCTCATACTAGTGTAGAGGGAGAAATTCGCTACTCTGATGAGGAAGAAGGTATTTACCATACCCGTGAAGAGGAAGAAGATAATCACAGCAGTGAGAATGAAAGAGAAAGAGAAGAGCCTCATGAAACTACCACTGCAAGTTCACCACAAAGCCCTTTGCAAGAATATCAATTGGTCCAAATTTTGGCCAATATGAGTGAATATATGCAGCCCCACAGCCCATTGGACCTTAATGTTGATATCAACCAATTGTAGGAGCAATCTGTTGCCAATAAAAAAATGGATGAGGGAATTCTAGATGAAATAGAAGGAGGAAACTCTAAACGAAACAGCAGAATTAGCTGGGGTTACTTCCCCTGAGAAGTATGGACAGGAAGAGGTGAACGCTAAAGCAATGTTCCAAACTGAAAATTCTTAGGGAAAAACAGAAATAATTGAGGGTATTACCCCTAAAGAATGCAGCCGGGAGCACATGAACCTTGAAGAAGTGTTCCAAAAAGAAAATAGAGAAGCAAGCCCAACTGAAGGCATGGCTGCTGAGGATAAAACCCCCGCTAAGAAATTGGGTTCTGAAAAAGGAACAGTCGTTCCATCAAGGAAGAGGAATAAATTAACTAAACTTGAAAAACTTCAGAGGGAATGACTGAAGCTTCAGAGGCTAGTGGAACAACTTAGGCAGACCATTAGGGTTCTTAAAATGAAACAAATTCCCAAACGAACCCCAAAGAAAAGAAGAATAGTCACGAAACGAGCCCCAAAAAAGAGGAAAGTGGCCACTAAAACAAAGCCCCAAGTTGTAGAGACTATGGAAAACCAGGCTGAGCCTAATCATGAAGATATGGAATAGTAGGAAGCTATTTCAGATGGAGCAACCTCAAGTGAAAATGCACAAGCTTGTATTCAAAACACTTTTAGTGATCCTACATTAGCCAGACTCCAAGAGGAGTTGGCACAGGCTCGACAAGAAAGGGAAAAACTTGAAGAATACATTGTTTCTAGAAGAAAATTCCAGGAGTTGCAGTAGCAGATGAACACCATCCATGTAGCAGAGGCTGAAGCTTATGAGAAGTGTCAGAAGGCAGAGGAGAAGGATGAAAAGGTAATGAATAAATTAAAACTAGCCTAGAATCGAATGGATACTCTTTGCTCATTATACACAGATGTTTTAGCTTGTAGATGCCCTACCAAGAATTATGCTTTATTTTTATTAGAGAGATATTTAAAATTAAAAATTAAAGCAGATATAGCAGGAAAATCTATAGAGTTAAACACTATAGATGATTTTGTAACATGCTGCAAACTCTATGGGGTTAAGGTACAACGTCTCCTGTGTGAGTTCTACTTGCATAATCTCATATTGGAAAATGATATTGAGACAAATCCCATCCCTTTTGTGGGTGACATCCAATACCAAGCATTTATTTCATTTGTTTTTAATCAGTTAAAATGGCTCGAATCCTATAATGTTTTTCAAAGGCAAGAAAATGAGTTAGACTTGTGGGTTAGGAGTGAACCAAAACACCCGTTACAATTATGGGCTAGGCAGAAGAATTTGATGACAAGAGAAGGTGTTATACAAGCATTGGGGCCTGTCCATAAAGCATTTTTCTTGAATGGGATAAAATATTTTCTATCTATTAGAAACCAGGCCTACATAACAGCTAAGGTCTGATGGGGAATTTCCAATCGGAATATTCAAAATAGAGAGCCATTTAACTACAAAATTTTTGGATTAGCTGCAGACCACTTGGTTCTCTATAGCAACCTCATTTTGAGGGAAGGCCCATTCTGGCTAGGGTGTAGGTTTCAAAGCCCCATTGCATGGTATCCTATAGTAGATTATAAATCCATCTATGAAATACCTTAAGGACATACATGGCATGTCTTCGAAGCTTTAGCTACAATGCATGGTTTTAGGCCTTTTGATGAAAAACTTTCTCCAACTTATTCTTTAACTGCTTTGCATGTAAACTATGGTTTTCATGAGGACATGAAAAAGGGTAAGCAGGGGGGTATGTTGAGCGTTGGAAAAGGTATGAATTAATTATGTTTTTTCTCATTCTTTTACTTTAAACATAACTCTTTTCACTCTAGAAAGGTGATTTATTATAGAATTATGGTAGAATTGCAACGACTTATGTTTATTGTAAAATGTAACTAAAAAACTACCTTTTATTGTTAAAAACAGGAATTAAGTGAGGTGAACAGCTATACTAGAGGCGAGGCTAAAGCAAGAGCAACTGCTGTTCCTCCAGTGATAGACCAAATCTTGCCAAAGAGAAGAAAATCCGAACGCATTGCTAAGAGAAGGCAGGGGATAGCTCGGCTTCAGTCAAAGGAAATCAAGTGACAGCTAAAGAAAGAAAGGAAGTGAATCCCTCAGGATCCTTTGATCCCAAGGGATCATTGTTTAAACCTTATCTCGTTCCTTGTCTTGTCCATCAAGTTTTTTATATAAGGAAACGCCTTTAGAGATTAAAGGGAGTCGAATCATTTGATTAAAAACATTCCTTTTGTAATTCTGCACTTTATTGACTCTCGTGATCAGAGAGCGGTCGCTGTAAACACTTTTATGTTCAATTAATACAAAGACGCGTTTTTATTTCGTCTCTCAAGCTCTGAAGTAACCCAACAGTGTTTCACTAGTGCTAAGGGCTCGGCCTTGGTGGAATCGATCTGCTATTTGTATTTCTATCCTTTAATTACTATTGTGTGATAATTGTATTTGGTTTTATTACGATTGCATAGTTACTTAATTACTGTTGAATTGCTTATTGGTATTGCTGCGTGCGCTAATGAATTGCATTGCTATTCCATTTCAACAAGGATCCTAATTCCTATATTATTCATCTTTTTATTACTCATAAAGCTTTGTTTTTCAATGTTTAACTCTGTTTGTTGTTCCATTGATTGTTGTTCATTTCAATTGTTACGTAATAATGTTTGTTGTCGACAGGGTTGGTGCTTAATAGGATTTGCTATTTGATTTCATTAAGTTCATGTCTACTATTTAGATTCATTAGTTAGCATTTGTTGTTCAATTCCTGTGTGCTGTTCATTTCTAATTCATTAGTTTCAGATTGCAGAAAGATTGTTTATTTACAGTTTGTTGTTTATGCACATAGCTATTCAATTACAAATAGTTTTTCATTTCCAATTCTTGCTTTTAAAGGAGTTCTTCTTAGTTTAATTTCAACAACAGTTAGTTCAATTTCGATTTCACTTTGATTGCTTAAGAGTAGGACTGTCAACTATAGAGAACACTGTTTATTGCTTCCAAGTCCCCAGATTGATTACCTTTGATTTCAGTTGCATCAATTTCTAAAGGAATGAGTTATTGCTACGGTATCCTTGATTGATGCTTTATAGAGTGAATAGTTAAGTTTCAGAGCATTTGAGTTTATGTTATTGTAATTAGATTTCTTTTCAAGCATCCATTTACTTTTGTATTTAGAATACTATACTACATCTCTCGCAGCATTACTCTTAGCTCAAATTGCAGTCTCAAACAGAGTACACTCTTGAAACAAAAAGTCGTTATCAGATTGATAATTAATGTAGGATAAATAGGCGTTAAAAAGACACCTTTTATACCTCAACCGAAGCTAGAGCCCTCAAGGCTCGGAAAGAAGCACAAAAGGCACAGGTGAAACTAGAAGAGTTAATGGGCACCTATGAAGAGAGTGAATATGAGGAAGGACAATCTAGGAAGAGACCTTGAACCATGGGGTTGAAGAAGGCATTGGAAAAACAAAGGGAACAAGAATCGGCCCTAGCAGAACAACTCCCTTTAGATGAGATTTTGGCCATGGAGGTAGCACATGATCAGGATCCTTGGTTGGAAAGAGCCAACATACACTTAGAGGCTAAATTGAAGAAATCAAATCAAGATCTTGACCTCCAAAGAAGGATTACTAAACATTATGCCTAGAGAAACCAAACTGCAAGGGCTAAACTGAAAAAGGCTCAATCCAAGATCCAAGCACTAAAAGAGGAAAAAGGCCAAACTAACCTTGGAATCTTGGCATAAACTTCTCTACAGGTCTCTCAAAACCCATGAGGCACACATCCACCAAATTTGGGAGAATTTTGACAAGTTTTGGTTTTTTTCTAATTTTGAGGGCCAAGGGGGTAGCACCCATGGTGCTATGCTTTTTCTAAGAGAATATTCAGGAGGAAAGGCTTAAATTTTTGGAATACTAAGCTTGAGTGTGACATTCTCACAAATTTTCAGGTCAATTGGAGTTGTTTTGGTCCTCCAAAAGGGTAAAAGACACCCTTATTTTCACCTTTCTGCCTAGTTTTCAGGACATGTGTTGCGCCTTTACCAGTCTTGGAATTTTTTCTTTTTGAACATGTTAAAGAGGTATAATCAAAGAACCAAGGGTATATTTGGAAATTATACTCAAAGGGCTTTCCAACGAGCCCTCACAGAGCCTATTATGACATTGGGAAGACCTTCAAAACATTGCTGCAAGTTGACCCATTTTTCCTGCTCCATTGCTACGCCCTTGGCATGGAAATTCAGCCTAAAAACACAGTGCTACACCATTAGCAGAGAAAAAGTCAACAATGTATGCTTGGAAAGTTTTAGTAGGCTTAGAAAATCCCAAAAATCAATTTCTTTGCTAAAAATTCCCGAAAAGATATTTTTTTTTAGATATTTTGTGCCTTGGGCCTTGCAAGGTCTCAAAGACAATAGTGACATTTTTGATTAGCCAATATACTTCTAGAGACTGTATTAGGTTTTCTCCTCCTTTCTTGTTAAAATACCATGGAGGATTCATTGTTAATGTTGGCATTTGATTAGTTTTGAGAGCAATACATGGTTTTTTGAGGTTGAAGAGCAATTTGGTGTTGTGGAGCTTGTGAATGATTTGCTTTGATTAATGATGATGAAGGCTTTCTTGTAGGATCCCTGAGCTTGGTTAATGGTGATGTGTCTCTAATTTGTTCATGTTTTCTTGTTTATCATTGTGTCCATCTTTCTATGTTGCAGTAGATCAAAAAAGTATAGGCTAAGAAATGTTGTTTGAGGCACCTTAGTCCTTCCTGTTTACTATTGTCTTTAAGTTTTCCTCTACTGGGTTAGTTTAAGGAATTATTAGCTCCTCCTTAGACCCACCTAAGCTTGTTTGTTTCATTAACAGTTTAAGAAAGTAGTTTTCAAATATGTTTTATGGTTAGCCATGCTTACTTGATTCTATTTAAACTTTGTTTGTGGAATCTCTCTTTGATGTGTTACTTGCTAGGTTTAGCCAAAGAGGCCATGTTTTGATCATGCCCTTTGTCCATGCTTGAGAAGTTTGACTCAAAGTTATTTATAGCTTGATCAAATTATGCTTAGGATTTCCCTCTTCATTGATTAAATTTATTTGTCATATTATATGTTTTCAAACCTTGAAGGTGAAATCACTAAAGTTAGATAGGTTTTCTTGCTTTCTCTGTTTCACTGAATTTTTCATGTTGAATGTCTATTTGTTTAAGGATTTTCATTGAGCTAATGGTTTTCCCTATCTCATGATTATTATATTTTTCTTATCAGTATTTGAGACCTTCTTGTTTATGGGTATTTGACAAAGGATACTTCATTGCCCTTTGCCCTACCTTGTTCACCAACTTAATTTCCATTTCACTTCATACATAACCTTGAATATCCATTGACCATAATATATTTTCCCTGTGATGCACTCTGACTCATTATTGAGATATCCATGTCTTTCATAGACTCCATAGCCCAATTATTTTATGACCTCTCACTCCACCTATCCTACTTGATCATTTTACCCAACCCAAACAAATAAAAAAACCCTAAACTTAACAACTAGCCTAAAATCAACCATCGAAAGCAAACAAGTTCACATCCTTTGCATACAATAGAGAGAGCCCTCTCTGAGTCCAAGAAGGCTAGGTTCTAGGACTCCAAGTATTGGTCTAATGTTACCTTGTGCATTTGGTCTACCAATCTGCTAAATCACGGGACCCAAACATATTTCGCACCCTCAATATCCACCATATACTTCACCTTATATGAGTTATGGTCAACAACAAGGGGAAACCAATTCCTCTTCCACTTATCCCCCTCCCAATTCTTCACATGGAAATCATTATTCAAGTCCCAACACGTCATATACATATCCTCATATGCATCAAAATATTCCAGGGCTAGTTGTTTCTCCACCTATTTATCCTAATGTTACCCCATATCCTTACTATCCATATGCATCACTTAGTTCTCCATCCCCTACGAAATTAGTGCCCCAGCCACCCATGCCTCCTCCACCTTCTACCACAGTAGCATCCTCCTCCACAAGGTCAAGTGTATGCTCAATAGAGTGCAACCAATCCCTTCAACCCAAATAAATGGAACAAGGGGAAAGGTAACCAAAACCATCAATCTCAAGGTAATCAGGGTAATCAAGGTCCACCACCTAATGCACCTCAGGGAAACTGCCCTAATCCCACAACCCAACAACAGGGGGAACAACCCAAGAAAAACAAGGTTCTTTGTATGAATAAACCTTGTGCCTATTGTGGCCTATTTAGAAATTATACTCAATAGTGTCCCATTTTACCTTAGATGCATCAAGTATGGGAAGCTCAAGCAACTGCTTCTAGAGGATAGAAGCCCATGGCTCCACCTCCTCATCCCCCTGATTCATCTCAACCGACCGTGCTTACCAATCCTTTAAATCATCAAGGATATATAGTCACTAAAGCTACAAAATTTCATGCAGATCCCCAACATCCACATTTCGGTCACAACGATTATTAGATCCTTATGATGAATTTTGATGAAGTAAACATCGAAAAATTCAACCTTCAGACTCGATCGTGTCAATAATACAAGCCATATGCTAATTCAACAGCTAATTCCCCACCTCAAGTTTCAACCGAGCCTCTTTCATCATCCAATGGTACCTTACAGATCCCTCAGCCTAAGGTATATGTCATCTCCAAGATCCCCAAAGGTCCATTGTGATGAAATGTTGCTTCTTATAAATCCTCCCATACCTATAACATAGTTGATAACTTGGCATAGTCTCCTACTTCCATGTCAATGATGGAAGTCCTCCACACGTTCCCATCCCAATGGAAAGCTCTACTCTATGCTTTAGGTGTTGTGGATCCTTTTGATGATAATATGATTGTATTTGACATTGAAAATTTGAAACATCCCCTCCTTCCTTCATTTGTTTCATTTCAAATAATAGTCTCCATAAGAAACGCCATTGTTCAGCAATGTATTATAGACGAAGATGCCTCCACTTGTGTGATGGATGCTAGTGTTTGGAAGAAACTCGGTTCACCTTACCTGTCCCCATCCACCATCACTCTTCATGCTTGGGACAATCATCCTTCACAGCCCCTTGGCATATATTGCAATTGTCCTATCACTATTGTCATCAAGATTGTCTCTACTGGCATTGAAGTCATTGATTCCCATTAGATTATAACATCATCTTGGGTTGTATTTACACCTATGTCATGTCATATGTCACATATATGGTTTTCTGTAAGATGTTCTTTCCTCATAATGGAAATATCGTCACTATTGATCAGATGATGTACTATGATCCTTACTCATACTTCACCTCAGTCCATAATCTCATCGATGAGTATAAATAAGACAGTCTCCTCCCTCACCAATGTTTCTCCTAGAGTCTACAAATATTCCCCTTTTCTTGGGGCTTATTATGGTCCGCCGCCTACCCCTTTTAATCCTAACTCTTATAGTGTTTTCATGCTTCATGCTTCACGAGGTTCTCACAAGCGTCCTAGTATGCCTTCACAACAGCTAACACCTTTACAACTTGACATTCCCAACTCAATCCAGACTTCACGTATAATTCCTCAAGGACCATTTTCTTTCATTGGTGTCTCTCCTATTCCTTTCCAACTCAGAACCATTCCCTCACGTCTTAACCATCTAGGAGCACTTCCTCTAGGTCATTATCTGTCTGATCATATACCTTTATTTTTCCTTCCACTCGTAAGTTTTATGTCCTTGTCATGGATACGTTGAGTCTCCCTAATATCACCTTGGGTATCCCATTCTGGTACATTGATCCCCCTTACAAAAAATCCCCCTGATCAACTCAAACCTTACACTGCTTTGACCCTGGTTCAATCTATTGTTCCAACCCCGTCCTTTGCTTTAGTTCCATAGAAACCTCAATAGGAGCCTACCCCTATTGTGAAAGCATCCGGTGAGGGGGGAAAATCCCTGAAAAAGGGACCCAAAGACAAGGCACCCCAAACAACTCTAGCTCCTCCTAAGCCTCCAAAGCCTAATACTCCATGTGCTTTGTGTGATGTTGTTGGGAACTCCACCAATAATTTTCCTGAGCTCCCTTATGTCAATAGCGTGGTCTTTGATACCATTCCTCAATCCATTTAACTGAGGTATGTGTCACCTTACTCGAGTAATCTAAGAATAATATATCATTACACATGAATCACAATTGTGCTTTTTGTGATAACTATGGCCATTATTCTCATCACTATCCCTGTCTCAAATATTTTCATGATACCCTTCACGTTTTTCATGAGTAAGAGGCCGCTCATAGTGAATCTCCCTCCTGTCTACCTTTGGGTTCTGGTCCCACTATAGTTCCAGAACATGAGGTCTCTCAACCACCCATTGTGATTCCTCCCCCCATTGTTGAGATGATGGATATACCACCCCTATTCTCTATCTGCCATCATCTATGGGATCGATGTATTGGGACTTTCTTGGAGTTTCCTATTGTGATTTTTTTGAACCTTCTTTGTCAAACACTTCAGTCTCAACATGGGTATATGTTACATCTGCTAGTTGTATGTCTCCTCCCGTTGATGATGCACATGTGAACTTTGTCTCTCATGATGATGCTTCAGGTAGCTCCTCCACATCATGTGGTCACTCTTCCTCCCATCCTCCCATATTTAATTCTAATGAAGACATCATGGAAACCATGACCATCCCTAATTACTCTTGGGATGATATGCACCATTATGTGTATTTCCTTCCACAACAAATCAATGATCAATATTTAATGGAATCCAAAGAATTCATCCATGGTGAGGTTGATTGTTCTAATAACCCCTTACTTCGAACCCACAAATTCGATCCACATACACTTTGTGGCCATTACATTGACACCCAATGTTTGGGTAAGGGGGCATACACTTTTGAGAGTCTAGGAGAAGAAATTATCCCCAACCCTCCTAGCACATCTAGTGTTGTTGATTCTAGTCTGTTACTTTTCCCCATGTTGAAGGAATTTTAGAGTCCCATATCACTCCAGATCACCCTTGGGATGATCCACTTTATCATTCCTTCTTTTTATATCAACAACCCAATCCCTTAAACATTGTTTTTGGTCAACCATAATGTTTTTTAGGTGAGCATGAGTTCATTGTATCCGAAGCCACTCTTTGGTATAGTAACACCATATATGTGAACCCATAAATTTAGTTCATTTGATTCATATATGCAGTGCCAAATGAGATTGGTAATCCACCATTTCCTTTCTCCCACTACATCATGTATCCATTCTTCCCACAAGAATACAACTATAAAATAAACAAATGGTGAACCACATCATCAAAATGTGTTTAGAATCCATTATTATAAATACACTCCACATGCCCATATCATGCTGGGGGGAACCTATGCCCCTACATCTACTCATCATCCTCCTTAGGATCTCAGGCTTTTGGAACTAGATGCTTGAATCACTTATTAGAACACCTTGTCGCTCCACAAACTCATTTAGCTAGGGGGCATCATTCTCAGAGCAGTCCCCTCCATCATCATATGCTAGGGGGTAGTATTTCATGCGTGGGGGCATGATGGCTACTCCTAGCCACCTTATCGCTTAACTGACATAAGTCTCAGCCTAGACCCTACTTATCCAGGTATGGTCAGTTATCCTTTCATTCCTTAAATAGTTTGTCCTACCAGCCTCTACGACGAACCATATACACATTGCATATCGTAGATTCTTGTCACCATATATTCAACCATCCTACTTTATGTGATTCCACACTTACCACTCAGTCCAAATGTTTGAATTAGTGGGAGGGTTTGGTCCTAGAAATTCTCTAATATTTCATTATTGTATTCATTTCTTACCTTGATTCTTCACAAGGAACCATCCTTCCAAGAAGCATTAATGCCATTTTAAACAAGTAAGGTCACCTACCTAAAAATTCGCATATATGAATTCTTCTAGTTAGTTTGTCTAATATGATCTCCTCAATATTTAGGGCCTTATCCTCATCTAAAAATTCTCCAGCAACTCACTGTGCAAATGAATTGGATTTGGGGGAAAGAAATCATTTTATAGAAAAAACCCTAGCTTTTACGTCACCCATTGCAACCAAACCATAGCTCGGTTTGATGGACCATTAGAACTGTTGGAAATATCTCATCGATTTTTATAATGGGCCTCCCTTTGTTTTTGGTAATCTGACACTTCGCTTGGAAGCCATTTTTTCCATGAGGTTTCACTTTGCCGTTGATTAAAACCAAATTTATTCATATGAGATGTTTTTACTTTCGTACCACTTTGCCTTGGCACTTTTCAAATAATGTGCTGATTTTCGTCATGAGTAACCATTATTTAGTCATTCTTTCATGGTCCCTTCTAGGCCTCTCCCATGTGGCAACATCATCAAGTCACCCTTGTTCAGAGCATTTAAGATATGTCACCCTTGCATTCATGGAGTCTGTTCCGAGTCCCATTGAGTCTCGTTACAGTGTTCCATCCATCTTTGCATCAAATTCATCCCATTTTGCTCATTTTTTCCTCCAACTATATTGTTTCGTCTCGGAAAAATCCTTCCGCTAGGTAATTTACCATCCACTCAGGAATCACGTTAGTTGCTGCCAAGTAAACCATGTATATTATGCTCTAACAAGGGAATTCATTAGCCCACCACACATATTATATATTTCTATCATCATCTCTAGTGTTAGTCTATCAGCCACATTACTATGATCCTTCATACCTTTGTTGAGGATTCCTCATTGCCTCAACTTTGGTAGTCCCTCTTCTGTCGAATTCAACACATTTATTCTAGAAGTTTCATCTAGAGGGTAGTATACCTTGGTTCCAACTTTCATCATTATTTTTTTCCTTCGAACAAGAAAAGGGAATCATCATTGTCCTTTGACCTAGTTTTTTCTCACGTGCTCGACTCCATCTCGTTATAACACGATTGAGAATCGTACATTTGATGGTTCAATGATCCCATAGATTTTACCAGTGATTCTCAGGTGTGTGTGAGATATTCCAGACCTCATGAGAGGGTCTCCATTCAGGTATCCCCCCACATGCCCGAATGTATTCAAATTATGATCTAGCCTTAGATGCAATTCCACAGATTTAATGGGTTTGGTTTTAGCCGCTTACAATGCCCACCACATGCATGTCTCCTTCAGATGATCCATTCATATATTTAGAGCCATTTCCTATTCAACAAGGCTGATTTTGTTGTGATTCCTCCTCACCATGTCATATTTAGGGGAATTACATCTCTTGTACTCAAATGTCATTGTATTCAGTCCCGTCCTCTATTTTTTCCAGGAACATTATGTATATGGGATTCATTGTATTCTTTTTTGGCCCATTAATGCCAGTATATCATGTATGATGTATCATACACTTTGTATCCCAGTCCCACATTATTGAGCTCATCATTATTCTTTTTACTCAATTATCTCAGCGGGTATGGTTATTCCTCCCCTACCTCATTTGAGATCATGTACTCCAAAATAAAAGGAGAATTATATCAGTTTAGTAGGTATCTCCCGCTCCATTCCTCCATCCTACCCTGCATCGCTTCAACTCTCTCTCTCTCTCTCTCCACCCTCTCTCTCTCTCTCTCTCTCTCTCTCTCTCTCTCTCTCTCTCTCTCTCTCTCACTCTCTGAATCCCCTTTGGTGTCTCGTGGAAGTGTAACCTACAATGAGTTTTGGTCATACAATTTTCTTCTAACACTCATACGTTGGGGGGGAATTTGTTATCACTAAAAAATGATCACCTAGCCATTTCTAACTAGGTGGATCGAAACACACTATGTAGGATTAATTTTAACGTAGTAAAATCACTTTCACCATGGGAAATAATTTAGTAAACCATTTTTATTAAATTATTTCTGATTAAATTTAAAAAAACCCAAAGAGAATAATCAAAATAATCACTATTTACTTAATTTTCTCTAGCAATAATTATTAAATCATTATTTGATAATTATTCCTTGTCACATTCGACTAAATCCCCTAGGAATAATTAAATAAATCATTATTTATTTATTATTCCTTAATTCTCTTTTTGGAATAATTGTTAAGTCACTATTTAATAGTTACTTCAATTTCACACCTTTCTTAATACTCGCTAAATAATTAATAAATAATTATATTTGTTACTTATTTCTAAATAACTATATTTGACCATTCTGAATATCTTTTCCTTCTCCAAAAAATATAATAAACCATTCCTAATAGTTATATCTTGATTTGGTCAATAATATTTTATTATCCTCATTTTCGAGATCAACCCAATAATTTTCTTTAAATAAGAGGGTTTTCCATTTACCGTGATCATTATCATCATCACTACTATCATCTTCTTGCATTCGAGTTCCCACTAGAGTTCTACATATTTTTTTAGGCTTTTCCCATATCAAGAGAGAGAATCGATCACTAAAGAATCAAGGACACCAAAGGAATCGTTCCACAAAGGGGGATTTATAGACCATTTTTTAAGATCTCCTTCACCATGTGTTATCAATAAATATTATTATTCATTTAAATGTATTTCCATAATGGGTTATTACATTATATATCTATTGTTTTTTACTGTTTTATATCACATATATATTTTTATTGTAGGTTTTTCTCGTTTTACTATTGCAGATCTAAAGTGTAAGTGACCACACATTTTTGTTAGGGTCACTTATTACCAATGGCTTAAGTGAAGTGTTTTTGTTACACTTTCCAAGAAATTTCATACTAACACATGGCTTGCCATCAGAGCGACTAAGGGTCCATCAGTAAAATGAAAATTTATCTCAGGGGTTGGTCACTTGGAAAGGTTGGTTGGCTCTTGAAGGTTATGTAACATGTGTGGAAGGTCAGATTGGTCTTGTCATGTCAGTTCCACTTCCTTAACTATACTTGGGGAGTTGAATTATATCATAGTAACTCTTCGTCTCATGTTTACCTTGGTGGACCAATTAGCTTGAGTAAATCCGGGAGGAAAGTGGTTACAGAGGAAGGCCAGATTGGTTTTTTCATGTAAATTCCACTTCCTTAATTGTACTTGGGGATTTGAATCATACGTTAGTAACTCTTTGTCACATGTTTACCCCGGTGGACTGGTTAGCTTGGGTAAATGTGGGAGGATGGTGGGTACAGTGGTAGTAATAGGTATTTTATTGGTGGTGATGAGAGAATTTTGAATATATTTTCAATGTTTTTATAATGGTTCCTCTTGCACAGAAGATGTCACATTTTCTGTTTGGAAAGTATCTAGGACCAATAGTAGTCAAATGGCTAGTCAACATTATGTAGGAATCAATGAATTCAAAGTGTTTATTATGGTATTCCTATATGGAAAACCAAGAATTAACAATGAAAAAAATTGTTTCCTATTTTTAATGGTGTAGGCACTTCAATCATAGCATAATAGAAGGGTGAAATTACATTCATTGGTTAATAACTGCACACATTTATATCTCAAAGTGTATGATTGAACTTTTTTTATGTGTTCCAAAAGAAAATAGGGAATTAAATCATGTAGGTAAATTATATGCTTTGCATGCATTTAATTAGAGAGAGAAGTGTAGTAGCATAAGGTCCCACTTCCAATAGACCATATAATCTCAACATCAACAGTCTATAGGTATAGTTGGATGTCTATGGATAGTACAAGAAGTGCGTGGAGAACATGTTCGGTTACTTGGCCATACATGTTGAAACAAGGAAATAATATAAATGAGAGACATGTAGATGAAAAGGATGAGTGAAAACATTTAAAAAGAACATTTGTGTCCAAAAAAAGGGCATAGACAAGGAGAAATCAAATGGAATGAAAGAAACAAGAACTCTTTCCAAGGGTGCACATTGTCTTTGGGGGAAGTGCATATACGAGGACAATATTGGAGAAGAAAAATATAGGAAATGATTGACACCACATGAAAAAATACCATCAAGCATAGGTGTTACATTCAAGAGGGTTCTATATTTGAGAAGAGGACCAAACGCTTGTACCCTATGTTGTCTTCTTGGAAAATCTAGAAAATTTTAGAAGGAAAGGAGAAGGTAAAAGTAGGACGAGAAAGTGACAAATTAAGAAATAAAAAAAAATTATATATGATTATTTAATAACAACTTTACTAAAATACATATCATAATCTATGGTGAAACCAATGATTCATGCTATTCCTTGTCTTCTCCCTTCATTAGGTAGTGCTACAGAATCTGCCAAAGTTCTAGAATTTAATCAGAGTATACTTCCATAAACATTAAAAATTATAAGATGTAATGGACTCATGAATTGTCTATGATAGTTTATCAAAATCATAAGAAAATGGGAATTTCCCCTTAGAATTCAGGGGTAGTGTCTATGAAGTATAATTTTTTTTTCATTTGAACCTTTTAGCTTCATCCTTGGTTAGATCTAAGACATAAGGGTTATGACCAACAACTAGTTGAAAGAAGCTTTGAGATATAAACATATTGGGCCCCTAGGGTTGAGTATTCCACCACCCCCACAAAATCATTGATGCTAATGAAATGAACAATTTAAATAAGATAATAGAGGTGTTTTGAGATTCAACAAGAAAATTTCATCACCCACGCCTAGTGCATTAAGCACCTACACTAGGGTGGGGCCCAAAGTGCTATTTTTGGTGCATGTCTATTTTAGTTATCCCTTAATTAAGATGGACAATAAAATGTAATATATTCTCAAAGATAACTTGTAACAGTTAACTGAAAGTGATAAACTTAGTTAGCTAGTGGATTTTGAGTTAGAATTAGTTGGTAAGGCATGTAGAGTAATTATAGTTGTAACAGAGTTCGAAGTGGAGTGGTGCATTAGTTAATGCAAGTTGTAGTCAATTTAACTCAGTTAAGTGAGTTAAACTCAGTTGTGCGAGTTGTAACTGAAGATACACTAGTGAGAGATTAAGTGAATTAAATAGTAACTAATTCACAATCAGTGATCTCACATACAACTGAGGATTTACTATTATTAGCTGCATGTATGCTAGATCCAATGGAGACCTAGTTGAGATCTAGGTGAAAGGGAAGTTGAGTATCAGTTGTAGTATTATTGGGTTGCACACATGAAACCAAACACCCATTGGAGTTCCCATAATACTTGCACAATAAAGGAAGGACAAAACTCCTATTCTTTAGGGATTGCATTCATCAGGGATTGCGCAAGTAAGGCAGGCTGTCTGGAGGTAGTAAATTGGCTAAGTATTGGTCAGTTTTATGTATGACAATGTGAGAAAATTAACTGAGTACTGAAGGGCTCTTGTGAGAAGAATTTTGTATGTAATTGTTTCATGATCCATGTTGAATATACAATAGAATATAGTGGGGTTTTGAGCAGCAAGATTTCCCTAGGAAATTATCTGTGTTGTGTTTGATTTGATTCTTCTTTGCTTCATGTGATTAGCGATTGTGTTTTCAATTACGCAAAATATTTGTAGAAGAGATTCAGTATTTAAATTTAGTACATTTTTATATCAGGTTAATCCAAGATATACATGCATTTTGTATAATTACTACATGGTATCATAGCATAGGAAATTGTAGAAGTGAAGCAGGACTTGACTTTGTGACTAGATAGAATTCAAATTTACAAAAATAATTTCTTGATGCTACAGCTGATTCAGGATCGAAATGGATTTCAATGGCTCGAGCTTGGAGTATGCACTCGAGGGCAAATAAAACTATATTTCTTGGAAGGAAAGGATGGGGGCAGTACTCAAAGACAATGGCTTGAAGGAATTCATTAACAATGATGTTTCTAAACCAGCCATGATAGATGCTGCAAATATTGAAACATGGCAAAAGAAAGTGGCAAAGGTGAGGAGGATCCTATTGGAGGGAGTATGAGACCACATTATCTCAAGAATCCATGGGAAATTCACACCATATGCAATGTGGAAGGCTTTTACGGATCTATTCGAGAGCAGCAACGACCATAGGAAATTGGCGCTCAAAGATAAACTCATGAAGATCAAGAAGGATAAGGGCGACACCATTCCAAAATATCTAAAAAAAATTGTCCAATGTCAGGATGAACTGGGGAGAATTTGAATAATAGTTGTTGATGATGATTTTGTGAGCTTTTCTCTCCTAGGAATTCCTAAGAGTTGGCACAATTGTGAAGACTCTGTCAATGGACGGGAAAAATTGCCAGATTGGGAATGGTTGGGGTCGGATTTGGTGCAGGAGGAGCTCAAACGGAACACCAGAGATGGATCTTCATCCAAGAATGAGGATGAATAATATTTTTCTTTGGATCCAAAGGAGAAGAAGGGGAAGGATAAGAAATTCCATTCTGAATTCAAGTCCAAGAATGGCAAGAAGCAGGACATCTCCAAGGTGAAGTGTTTTCACTATCACGAACATGAGAATTTTGCTACTAACTATCCACAAAAGAGGAAGAACAAGAAGGCTGATGGATATGTAGCTGGTGAGGCCTTTTCCTCGAAATTTGAGCTTGAATTCTCATTTATAACATGCATGGTGTCAAGTACATTTAGATCTGTGTGGTACTTGGATAGTGGCACTTCCTTTCATATGACGAAAGACACGAAAATTTTCAGTGAATTGGAGGAGAAGGATCTCTAAATGCATATTAAAATGGGTGATGACGAGTGGTACAGTGCTGCCGAGATTGGTACCATTACCTTCCAGAGGCAGCCACGTAAACCCTTTCAATTAAAAGATGTAATGCATGTACTAGTTTGAAGAAAAAATTAGTCTCAATCACAATGTTCGAGGATAGAGGCTATGATGTTGCTTTTAGTCAAGGAAAATATTTCCTACGACATAAAACAACAGGACAAGCCAAGAGGATAGGGATTTGAGTTAAGAATATCTACATGCTGGAGGTAGATGGATATGCAGGAATAATAGGCAAGGCAGATTAAGTGGTGAGTCGGGATGAGGGTGAATTATGGCATAAACGATTGGGCCATCTTCACCATGGAGCCTTGAAAGTCATGCAACATATTTCTATTGGTCTTCCCAAGGGTACATTTGTGCAGTCAGACACATGAAAGGGATGTACTATGGGAAAATATGTAAAGGCCACATTTCATGAGAAGGAGAACCGAGCTTCGGGAATCATTGAGAGAGTTCACACAGACGTGTGTGGACCATTCTCTGTTGCTTCGACAACAAAACATAATTACTATGTAATATTTGTTGATGAATTTTCTCGTAAGTGCTGGATCTTCTTCATACAAAAGAAAGATCAAACATTCTCTAAGTTTCTTGAGTTTAAGGCACTGGTGGAGAAAGAGTCAAGGAAGTAAGTGAAGTCTCTTAGGAGAGATAATGGTGGAGAATACATCTCTAATGAATTCAAGAACTTCTGCAGCAAAGAATGAATTCGAAGAGAAATGATAGCGCCTCATAACCCACATCAGAATGGGGTCGCAGAAAGAAATAACAGAACTATCGTGGGTTCAACACAAGTGATGCTACATGATCAAGGCCTACCAATGCATCTGTGGGTGGAAGCATGAAACACTGTGGTACATATGCAAAACCATTGTCCTCATATGATACTTGGCATGACTACACCTGAAGAGGCTTTCACTGGTAAGAAACCTGATGTTTCACACTTTAATATTTTTGGCTCATCTATTTATGTGCATGTGACCAAATACGCTAGGAAGAAGCTGGAACTAACAACTGAGATCAAGATTTTTGTGGGGTACACTGAAACACCCCATAATTATCGTGTGTATTGACCAAATAGCAGAATGACTGTTATGCGATGAGATATAAAATTTGATGAGGAGAAAGCCATGCAATTGTCCCTTGAGAGGGAGTTGGACTTGCATCTAGAGGAGAAACTGTTGGTTTCCAAGGATGATCCTCAAGATGTGGATCAACCACATGTAGAGGATCATGGAGTGAAGGAAAAAACTCATGCAGATCCATCCACCAGAAATGACAGAAGGCACACCACAGAAGCTGATAGATTGAGACTTGATGCTGCAGAGAATGTAGGAGCCCTTACTTCACAGCGCAAATAGAGACAGTCTCCTAACCGATTTACTGGATACATAGCTCTTATGAGAAAATGTATTGTGACTGACCCATATCCCTTTTAGGAAGTAGTGTAGCAACCAACTTGGGTTGATGGAATGGTGGAGGAATATGACTCCATTGTCAAGAAAAATTCATGGGAGATTGTCCCAAGACCAGTCGAAAAATCAGTGGTTGGATCGAGATGGATATACAAGGTAAAGTAAGCTGCTGATGGGAGTGTGGAGAAATACAAGGCCAAATTTTTGGCTTGGGGATTCTCATAGATCGAGGGGATCGATTATGATGAGAATTTTGCACCTGTTTCAAGGTACTCTTTTATTAGATCCATCCTTTCACTCTCAGTGCAGATGGGCTAGCGCATTCATTAGATGGATGTAAAAACTGTGTTTCTCAATGGGATCATTGAGGAAGAAGTGTACATAGAGTATCCTGAAGGTTTTGAGAACTTCAAAAGTGAGTCACATGTGTGCCGACTCAAAAGATCATTGTATGGGATGAATCAAGCACCCCGTGTTTGGTACACTTAAATAGATAGCTATTTCACCAGACTAGGCTTCACAAAAATTGAAGCAGATGCAAACCTGTACTATATTGTGGTTGAGGGTAACCTATTTATTATTGTTCTTTATGTTAATGATCTAATTTTGACTAGTGATGAGCAACTGATACACTCATGCAAGGAGGATCTTGTAAGAGAGTTCAAAATGAAGGACACGGGACTCCTTCATTATTTCCTTGGATTGGAAATATGGCAGTGGGATGGTGAATTTTTTGTGTCTCAAGGAAAGTATGAAAATTATATACTGGGTAAGTTTCACATGGAGAGATGCAAACCCATGGATACTCCTCTTCCAGGAAATTGGAGGAAAGAGGATGCTACTTCTGGAGAGGTAGTGGATGCTATTGTCTACAAGCAATTAGTTGGCTCACTGAAGTATCTAGTGAACACTAGACCAGACATTTGCTACGCAGTTAACCATTTGATTCAAGCTATGGTTAAGCCTAACAAGCTCTTTTGGAAGGTGGGGAAGAATGTCTTGAGATACCTTAGGGGCACATTAGAGTATGGTCTATGGTACAGACAAACAAAGGGAGTGAAGCTTCAAGGTTTCACGAATGCAAATTGGGCGAGCGCTCCATCAGAAAAAAAGAGCACATTAGGAGGGAAATTTATCATTGTATCAACAACAGTTTCTTGGTAAAGCAGGATGCAACAATCCGTGGCACTTAATTTAGCAGAAGAAGAGTACATGGTAGCAAGTCAAGCTGCATGAGAGGCTACCTGGATGAGAAAGATCTTGGCTGGTTTGTTTGGTTCTCAGATGGATCCGACAGTGATTCATTGTGATAATCAGAATTGCATTAAACTCTCTATTAATCATGTGTTTCATGATAGGTCCAAGCACATAGATATCCAGTACCATCATCTCAGAGATTGATCACAGAGAAGAATAATGTTGCTTCAGTACATTCCCACGGAAGCTCGTGATGCAGATATTATGACGAAGGTGCTCACCAGGAGAAAATTCGAATACCATAGAGACAGGATCGGGGTGAAGTATAATCCATTTCTATTTGAGAGGGAGTGTTGAGATTCAAAAAGAAAATTTCAGCACCCACGCTTAGTGCATTAAGCACCTACACTAGGGTGGGGCCCACAATGTTGTTTTTTGTGCATGCCTATTTTAGTTATCCCTTAATTAATATGGAAAATAAAATTTATTCTATTCTCAATGATAACTTGTAATATTTAACTGAGAGTGATAAACTCAGTTAACTAGTGGATTTCGAGTTAGAGGTAGTTGGTAAGGCATGCAGAGTAATTCTAGTTGTAACAGAGTTTGAAGTGTAGTGGTGCATTAGTTAATGAAGGCGTTAATCAGTTTAACTTAGGTAAGTGAGTTAAACTCAGTTGTGGTAGTTGTAAATGAAGATACACTAGTGAGAGATCAAGTGAATTAAATATTAATTAATTCACAATCGGTGATCTCACATGCAACTGGGGATTTACTATTATTAGTTGCATGGATGTTGGAGACCCAGTTGAGGTCTAGGTGAAAGGGAAGTTGAATATCAGTTGTAGGATTATTGGGTTGCACACATGCAACCAAACACCCATTGGAGTGTCCATGATACTTGCATAGTCAAGGAAGGCCAAAATTACTATTCTTTATGGATTTCATTCATCAGGGATTGTGCAAGAAAGGATGGTTCTCTGGAGGCAGTAAATTGGCTAAGTATTGGTCAATTTTATGTATGAGAGTGTGAGACAATTAGCTGAGTACCGTAGGGCTCTTGTGAGAAGAGTTTTGTATGTAATTGTTTCATGATCCATGTTGAATATACAATAGAAGTTAGTGGGGTTTTGACAAGCAAGCTTTCCCCGGGAAATTATATGTGTCGTGTTTGATTTGATTCTTCTTTGCTTCATCTGATTAGCGATTGTGTTTTTAATTCTGCAAAATATTTGTAGAAGCGATTCAGTATTTAATTTTAGTACATTGGTAGATCAGATGAATCCAAGATATACATGCATGTTTTATAATTTCTACATGGTGTTACCATAAATAATGGAGTATCAAACATCATAATTGATATGTTTGGGAAATGGAGGTGCAAGACACCAATGCAATCCCCGAACACAAAAAAAATCCAAATTTCATTTAATTTAACAAAGTGGGAAGAGTTTAGGAGACATCAAGAAATCATTGGTTCATTGAGAGATCATGTGTTAAAAAATATCTAGGTAGTGCTAGGGATAAATACCCCAATACTAGAAAAACCCACATTGTCTATAAGTTGATGAGGGAAGAAGGATTTGGGAGACATAAAATAACAAGGCCTTGGGACCAGGTCTATCAGGATGTTTCAACATCAGTTATCAGGGGATCAATAGATTAATTATTGAGGGCTTATAGCACTTACTTTCAAAGCCTCCTTCTGATATCAATGAAACTCAATGAGGTACGTAACATGGCTTTCTAATGTAGATCCAGGCATGACATGCTAACCTAGAAAGATTGGTGATGTGGCATTTTGGCATTCCATAGGGACATGTCATGTTGAGGTGGTAGGTGGACCATTATTAGAGAATATGCAATGTTGACATGTCATTGATGTGGTGTGTTGGTGTGGCAGGTGACATGGACAATAGTCTGCAGCAAGAGGCGCCAAGTGGAAATCAACCAAAGTATCATGTTGTTGGGTGTCAAATGTTAGGAATACATTACATGCCCTTTGTGACCAATGTTCCTATTACTAATATAACCTGGCATTTTCATTTACTAATGGAAGAACATATCCATCAATGGACGTTTAAATACTGGATCAATAGGATAAATTGGAGAGGTGATGTGCAAACATTGGATGATGTGGAATATTGATTGGGCTTGCACATGTGGAGTTACTATGTGATGATAATGTGGGACCAAGCATATCTTGGATGACATGACATGTCGATGTATCATTAATATGGAATGATGACGTGGATTATAGTTTCAGAGTAGTGTTGAGGTGGATACCAAGTGGAACTTGGGATACTGGTGACATGTATATCGATATTTTAGGGTCGGGTATTGGAGGAATGAGACTTATAAATTAGTTATTCACCTTGACACTAATAGACCCCAAAATTAAAAAAATTTCTAGAGGATAGTTTTTCATCTAGTGATAGCTAAATATCGACTTGTAAGATATTGGGTGTCAGGTATTAGATATTTTTGGGTTGTTTTATTGGACCTCCATGAAATTGTTGAAACTAAAAATAATATAAACCTAAAAAAAAATTCTAGGTAGGATGATGTGGTAGGTGTTGAGGTGGATTGAGGTTGTCACCTATGATTCATGTGATATCTAACACCGAATGGTCTAGTGATGGCATGAAGGAAAATTTATTATCACATGTCTACCATATGTAATTGGTATGTGTTAGTGCAAGGAGTGACTCCTTGACTGCAAAGGATTAAGCCTTACACATCATAGTTCATTTCAAAGCAAAATATTTTGGATGGTGGGATGGCTTCTTAAAGTGTTTTAAATGATTTTAACTCTTTTAGACCTTTATGAATTTGGAAATATTTGGAAAGTATAAATTGTATGGACAGTTTTTTAGTATAGGGGAGAAGATTGTGACAGATGAAAGGTGATAGATAACTGGTACTCAGTCTAAGACATAAACATATCCTAAATCAGTCAGACAACTATAAGAGTGGCCTTTTACATAAACTCTACTTTATGTAAAGGAAGCAACATTTAGAAATCTAAATACATGCATAAAGTATCTCATAATTCCTTCATGAAACCTTTACTATCATGCTATACACAACATATAGATGATTTGCAGGAGTCTGGACAGTAGATAATTAAATATTAGAAGAATAAAACAAAAAGAGAAACACACCATACATTAGGTAGTCCTTGAAACACAAATTCCTCAAGCATGAAGTTTAAAAGGAGTTTTATTTATTATAAAAAAGTCTTCGGGTCGACCGAAATCCAACCCTGAAATGGTATTTGCAAATGATATTTATAGAGATAGGCACCAACTCCATCACCCCTAAAAATAAGGATCCACTCTTCCTCTAATTACATAGGAGTTATAACATATTAAAGACATACCCTATCGAACTATAACTAACACAACAAATGTAGATATGAAGAAAGAATACAATTTGAACTGTGTTGTTGAGTGTGCTGGAAACCTGCCTAATTTTTTGTTGATCTGTCTCTCCATGATATTGGTTCTTTTAAACCCATGTCAATTCATTAAATGTGTCATTTAACAACCTCAAAACCACTTATCAACCATCACTTGACATGTCCATATCATTATGAGTCCTTATCATCCTTGGACTAGCTCGAAAATTCTATTGATAGTTGTCAAAATCATTAAAAATAGATGCTACTAGAACATCTGGTAAAATCCTATAACTGTGAAAAAACTATAATGCTACCAGAACTTCCGGTAACACTATGTTTCCTTTTAAAAAATGCACAACATGATACTTGAAAAATTATGTGCAGATTAAAACATTCTGAAAATTGGGTTGTTCCAAAATATAACTAATAGGAAAAAAGATACTTCATTGGGACATCCTTTTACCTCTCCTCCATATGAGCTCCAACTTCTGCAAGCTTTTCTAAATCTGTTTTTATGTGAACTGTTGTTTGTGACCTTATAGTCCCGGTGGCTGTCTCTTTTGAAATGGTCTTTTTCTCTTCTGAGCTCTTCTGGATTTTTATTCTCTTGGAGGTTCTTATTTGTTGGCCTAAAGGATATTTACCTTTTTCTTTCCTCTTGAACCCACCATATTAAGAAATTGGAGTACAATCTGTAACCCTTCGTATTTCCTCTCCACATCTATGACTTCTGTCAACAAGCTTGGGTTGTGTAGGGATTTGGATCTTAGCCTGAATTTGTTGCTAGCTCTTGTGTGTCTTTTCCTACTACCAACAGGTTGTCTTGCATAATTCTGTCTTTTCCTGCTGCTAAAATCATATCTTGCATCCTTCAGGAGCTCCTCATATGATTTGGTGGGCTAATAATCCGTCTGAACCTTATGCTGAATGTTTTCTACTGAAACTTCTGATAGCACCCGTTATTTTGATTTTTCTACAACTACAGTCTTTCCTTTCCATGCTTTAGCATATACCTTGGGAAAAGGAGAAATAGGAGGTACAATATTCATTGATTTTGGCTTGCTAATAATTGAGCCTTCTCCATTTTCCAACTTCTCTTCAAATTTGGTTGGGGGAGTCTTTTCCTTTCCCTTTTTGTCCTTAGACTTCTTGTAGATATTTAATTTATTTTCTTTTATTTTAGTCCTTTTACCAAGTGATGAAGCAGTTGGTTTCTGAATTTTTCCCTTCTACTTAGTAGGTTGAGAATGTTGTTGTGAGGCTGGAGGTTGCTGAGAAGGAATGTTTTGTGTAGGTGCAGGTTGGCCTGCCCTATAAAATAGGAAATGATCCCAAGCCTGGTTTCTTCTTCTGATTTCTCCAACAATCAACACCTTGATAAGAGCTTGATGGTAGATGCTATAATATGAAGCTACTGCATGGGTTTGTATTCTAGCTAACATCTTAGTCAAGCTTTTCAACATGAAGAAAGGTAGGTTGAGAGTCTTCATACCTACAATGTGAAAAAAAAACCTCATGTGATACAGAAATATAATAGTAAACCTCCTCTCACAAGTAATATAGATCTTAATGAGCTTGACAATTTCAGCCCATTCATCCTTTAGATAACTACTAGGAATCCCTTTAGCCCATTTAGGATCTCTGTATTCATCCTTGATGAAGATGTTCAAGTATCATCCAGTAATAACTTGGTTTTTGAACCATTTATCTCCTTCCCGTGGGAGGTGGAAAGCTTCAACAATGGACTCTATTGATACCTATAGTTTGAGGCCATAAACATTTGCTTCTTGTCCATCGAATGCAAAGGAAAATTCTTTGGCTACTCCTAGATGAGAGTTTCCTAAACTTGAGAAAAATGGGTACCAACCAACCTGTACAAGAAACCTCCTCACATTCAGTTTGGCATCTATTAAATCATCCCATTGAGGTTCAATAAACTTAATTTTTCATCCTTTTTTATCCATCTGAGCAATAAAGAAGTTTGTTTGATAAATTATAAAGGTATCAAGATTAGTGAAACTTACTTTACAGGTGTTGCTGAATCCTCAATGAAAACTGTCTGAAAACTTAGTCTCCTCCTCAAGTTGCTCACTGGAACTGCTTATTCACTGTTGGCGAGAGAACAGGTCTTGCAGAGAAGACTCGGGTTCAGGGCTAAGGGCCAACCAGGTTTTCCGCCATAGTCTAGATTCACGCCAGCATTTACACTCTAGTCCAAAGGGCAGAGAGTCTCACCCAAGGCGTGCCACGACCCTACTATGATCGTGAGCAGATTGGTATCATTTACACAACATCCAGACTGGTGAAACAAAGCTAAGCCAAGGTCTTAAATATTCATGATGTAATATTCCATAACATGCACTCTTCAGGAAAATAATTAAACTAACGATAAAAAAATTTTTAAACACAGCTTATAATAGCACTCATTCATACTCAGAATCACATATCAGAACAACCTTCTTAAATATATTAATCATCAGCCATCAGAGGTGAACTATTACAAGGCTCGGCTATGTATGAGCATAGAACAGAGCAAAATACAACAAGTCCCTAGGGACAAAGAGAACCACAGTAATCCAGAAGAGAGGAGAACAGTGCAACCAGGCAGAGCTCTCCTGTGGCTCCCTGTTGCCTATTCCTGTCTATGCCAACCCCCCCATCCGTTGGCTGACTGCCTATTTGTTCTCCTCCCCATGCGACTGACAGTCCCTCCTTCTTTCTTGCTCGACTGCCTTTCGTTTCTTTCTGTTCACTGGGAGTTCACTACTTGTTTCCTTCCGTGCCCTTCCGCTGTCTATGCTTGCTCTTGCAACAGGCACGACACCCATCCTCTGCTCCTTCGCAAGCTTGACACCTTTCTGCCTACCGAGGTTGCGTTTCACCATGTGCTCACCACAACTCAAAATATGTTGATTTCAAAACAAGGGCCCTAGCATTCACCAACAACCGAATTTGAAAAAAAATTTCTTCCCTTTTCTTTCGGTGAATTCAAGTGATATGTTAGTTCACTTTTCCATGCATAAGATCTTTTCATAATGGTAAATATCCAGAACCATATACCACACCTCATGACACATTTTAGTTGTTAGCTTTGTTTCAGATTCTTTGCAACATGTGGGTGGAGTTGAACGGTGTTGGAGTTGGCAGTCACCTCCATCACATTTTATGGGAGGCCTAAAATTTTGGCAACACTCATACATTATTAACCAAACAGTCACCACATTAAACCGTAGATCCATGATTAATTTTGATAATAAATACGTACCTTTGACACATGGGCACACCGACTTAGGCTGATAGACAAGACAAAAAATGATTTTTCTTTACGACTGTGCATTGACACCTAGCTCTTCCACATATGACCATGACTAACTTGACATCATTAAAACATATAACCTTTCCTATCACGTGGCATGGCTCATGATTAAAAAGATTTAAACCTTAGTTGATAACTAACATGTGGCTAACTCAAAAGCTGGTGAGATGTTTTTATTTTTTTAAAATAGGGGAAGTTACCAAAACTTGTGGTAGGAATATCGGGTAAAGGAAAAACATACATAAAATAGAGCTAAAGCAGGCTGTCCGACAGGGCTAAAAAAGACGCTACCTAAACTTCCGACAGTGTTAATTTTTTAATTTTGCTTTAAATTTACAATTTTTTTATCCTAAAAATAAAAGAAATTTAAAACACACTCATGAATATGTATAGAACTATGCTAACATTGGATCCATAGGGGATAGAGATCTCCCTACCAGGCTCTAAGAATAATTTGCAGTTTCAATGCCTTGTCATTGGGTTATGGAGTCTTATTATGAAACACACTGGTATTTACAGTGAATTTAGGCCACCAACAACCTTAGTAAAGGATTTTTTTGAGGAAGCACCCATTAAATGGACCTCCAAACAATTATTCCCCATAAAGATGTTGCAAATAAAAAGTATTGTTGTGAAAAATATTGGATATTCTGAAATGACCGAGCCATAAAGCATCAAATTTGGAATGCTTACCTAGGTCTTGATGTTGTGCATCCCATTTCAACAACAGATCTCGAAAATGAAAATATTATTTTTTAGTCCCTTTATCAAAGACTCTCTTTACAACTTGATGATATTTTCTTACCAAATCATATTGTTGTTCTCGCTTTTGCTGCACTTCTATGATCTGATAAATTCTTCTGGTCATGTCATTGGTTCAACTTCATGATCTTGCAGAAATTTAGCTATAGGAATGGCTAATTGCATTGGAAAAAAAACCTCAGTTCCATAAACCATTTGAATGGGTGATGTATTAATATGTTTTTTTATTGTCACCCTGTCAGCCCATAAAGAAACTTTCATTTTAGAGTCCCAGGCTTTCTTGTTTTGCTCCAATATCTTGGTGATGATTCTTATCAAAATTTTGTTAGATGATTAAGCTAAACCATTCCCTTGTGGATAGCAATTTGTAGAGTGAGTAAGCTGAATACCATAATATTCACAGAAATTTACCAATGGTGTAGTGTTTAAAGCAGTTGCATTATCTATTACTAGCCTTGATGGACATCCAAATCTAGTTATAATTCCCTCCAGAAAGTTAATGATGAATTTATGAGTATCATTCTTGGTAGGTATTTCTTCAATCCACTTGGTGAATTAATCAGTTGCAACAATAATCCAACAATGTTTTCCACTTGAAGGTGGATGAATTTCCCCAATTAAATCCAATCCCCATTGCAATCTAGGTGCTTCAATGATAGATTTTTTTATCATCTCAAATGAATTTCTAGCTTCAAATGTCCACTTTACTTATTTTTCCTTCTTTAGCATAAAAATAATGTTCTTCAATACTTCAACAAAATTGGGAATTAATCTTCTTAAAAAATTAATCTTACCAAGGAAATATTGAATCTCTTTCTTGGATCTTGGAAGTGTTAAGGCCTAGATTGCAATCACTCTTTTGGGATCAATTCTCACTCCAAATTTAGAAACTATGTGACCCAACATCTTACCTTGTTTAAGAGTGAAATGAGACTTCTTTGGATTCAATGATATACCATATTTTTTGTATTTAAAAAATATTTGTCTCAAGTGTTGAAGGTGCTCTTGATATGAAGCTGAAAAAGTAGTACTATCATACAAATAGATGACCAAGAATTTTTATTTTACTCCAATGAATGTAAAGTCCATAGCACGCTTGAAAGTAGCTCCAGAATTCATAAGACAAAATGGCATATTTTCATACATGAATGTTCCCCAAGGAGTAGTGAATGTTGTCTTCTCTCGATCTTCCGACCAAATAGATACTTGGTTGTGCCAAGAGAACCCATCTAACATGGAAATTCTATTTGACCTGGTCAATTTTTGAATAATATTCTCCATCTTTGGCAATGAATAATTATCTTTCTTGGAGCATTTGTTAAGTTTCATGAAGTCTACACATAATATGATTTCACCACTCTTCTTTCTTACTGGAACTATATTAGCAACCCAATCTGATTATCTCAATGGAATGATTATTTTAGCATCCAAAAGTTTCTTCACTTCCTTCTCCATCACTAGTAACAATAGTGGATTGATTTGTATTAATTTTTTCCGAAATGGATTAGTACCATATTTCAATGGTATTCTATGCTCAATGATATTTGTGTCATATGTTTTAAGATCCTCATATTTCCAGGCAAAAAAATCAACAAATTCACAAAATAACTTGTGGTATTCAATCTTTCCTTCTTCTGATAAAGCTTTTGACAACTTAACATACCTTGGATCTATTTCTGTACCCAAATTGTAATCTTCCAATTCTGCATCTACTTCAGCTAATTACGGTTTAATTGAAACATCATTGTGATAAAAAAGCTTCTCAAGTGGGATTAACCCCTTGGGAATATGATTGGTAGGTAGTTGTATGATAGGCTGGTCAGCAATCTATTTTTTCATATTTTTGGTATCTTGATAATCAACACTATCCTTCATTAAATTTTCATATTGATTGTTATCACTATTAAAATTTTCTAAACTTGGTCAATTTATACTTGCTCCTAAGTCATGGTATTAGATAGGGTTTGAGTCATTTTTATTTTTTATAGGGTCTAAGCCATAGGTTACAAGTATCATTTCATCACCAAATAAATTTCATAAACCTTGCTTTACTCTTTAGAAGTCTCATACCACGTTTTGAAAACCATATTTTAAGTTGTTTTTGAATAAGCCACGAAACCACGTTTTCGTAGCGCGCTCAAAATGCTTCTATGCTACGAAAACGTTGGTCTTTTCGTAGTGCAAAATCTCGAAATCACATTACCAGTGCTATGAAATCGAGGATTCGAAATTTTTCAGTTTAGTTGTCAAATCCATCAATTTTGGTTAAATTTTCATGATTAGGTGTCAGTCCACGAATCCTCCCTCATGCATGCAACCATCCAAAGCAATTATGAAATCATTATGAGATTTCTTAGGGGTCATTTTTCATTGGTCCTTTTCAAATTTGAAAAAGGGTTAGTTATCATCGATTTTGTCTCATGCAAATAAAACACTACATGCATATCTATTGTTTGAAAGAGGAGCTCATGATAAGAAACCAAAGCTTTCCTTAAGTTTTCAAGCGAGGTAGAATTTCAATCAAGTGAGGCAAAATTTCAATCAAGCGAGGCTGAACCCAATTGATGTTATGTCAGAAGTTTCGATAGTTGCTAATCAAGTGAGTTTGAAAATAATTGCTGACTGAAGAAGGATTTCTAATCAAGCGAGGCTGAACCAAATTTTCAAGCGAGCCATTTCATCCAACAAGGAGGTCTATTACAGGTTTTCTGAAGACATAAGGTTTTCAAGAGGAAGATTACAAAATAAAAGAGAAATCACAGGTCTGGTCACTGCCTGAGAACAAAACCTAAAGGTTTAGAAGCTCTCACAAGAGATAAATATGTTGAAGAAGCCTTCAAGAAGGTAGGGTGCTAGAGGTTCTGCGAAAAGCTTCAAGGAGGGCATAATCAGGTTAACAAAGAGTTTTCTCTTAACTTCACAGGGTCAAACACAAAGGTTGGTTTTCTCAATTTACCAATTTCTCCTAAAGTTATATCAGCAGTCACAGAAATTCCAAGGGGGGAAGATAGATTGTTCAAGAATTTTAGGTTTGAAATGCAACCCTGCAAAATCTTTTTGAAACTAGAGTTTATGGATACTGATTTTTCCAAGAAGTTATGTCAAGGATGCATTTTCCAATCTATTCTACAACATCCAAAGGTACTTCACCTGCGAAGGGAGATACCACAAGGTGTACACTTACCACTTTAAACTCTTATTGCATTTCATAGAAATAATCTCTCTAGACTTACCTTTATTTCTATTTCGAAGTCTGGCCAAGATGGCAGACAAAGTACAGATGAAAACTCAGGCATGTGAAACCTCATTATTTCATCATGGTCTAGTCAAGTTAATAGTTTTGCATGAGATTTAGAAAGTTAATAGAGAATGGTCTGCATTCTCTTTTTGAGTGGCATAGGAGTTGAAGGAAAAGGTGCTAGCCCTCAAGTCAAAGAAACATCTCCATCAAAGACTACTGAACCTACAGAAACAAAATCAAGGAGGTTTGTCAAGATTAAGCCTAGGAAACAGGTTAAGGAACCAATGATAAACACATCACTGAATATCCAAAGGACTCATCAATCCGCACAAAAGAAGAGAACTCATGTCAAAGAGACAATTCAGGAACAGTCAACTAGTAAAATAGCTCAGAAGAAGTTGACTAGGAGTCAAAGGTCAAATGAGAAGGGTAAGGCTGTGGTCACAAATGAGAACTTGGAATTAAGAGGTGACTTGAATGATATATTACAAGCTATTGACATTGAAGAGTCTCCCCTGGTTCAAGAAGATTTCATCAAACTAGATACAGGTGGCAAATCAAAGAAATTGAGAACATCCAAGAAATTAGATTTTGAGGATGAAGTGCCAGAGTTTGTCTTTAAGCCTAGAAAACCCTTGATTAGGCAGTCTAAGAAATTGCAGCAGCCAGACATGGAGATAGTCCAAACAGGAGGTGAGGATGCAAATTTTTTTTGAAGAACCCATAAATATATCATCTCCAATGCTTGAAGAAAACAGAAACAGAGTTTTTAATACTCAGAGAGAAAAGAGTAGTTATGAGGAGGTTAAAGACAAACTCAGACTTGCAAACATTGAAATTGATAAATTGAAGAAGAAAGTGAGAATGCATGTTGTAGAAAGGTCAAAATTTGAGAAGTTGAAAGGTCTGTGGGAGCTAGAAAAGGTTTCAAACATTGAGTCAATCAACAGTCAGGATCAATTCTACATATGGACCATCCCTGCAATCAAGGAGGAAAAGTTCATAAGGATGGTTAATACCAAACTAAGAGATAATAATAGAAGGCTTAAAAGGTAGGTTGAATAACTTGAGATACTGTTAGCAAAGCTTGAATAAAAACCACAACAAAAATGAGTGTAAATAGTAAGTGACATCTCCTAACACATTTTTGGGGCTATGTGGAAATATTTCATTTTTGAAAGCAGTTTAGGGTTGATTTTTGTTGATTATGAGAGCTTATATATAACTGGAAGGATGGAAGTAAAGGTTTGAAACTTAAAATTTTGGAAAAAGTTGTGAAAAGACAGACACAGCAGTTTCGTAGCGCGCTACAAAACTGTTGTAGTGTCATGCATAGCAGTTTCGTAGCGCGCTACGAAACTGCTGTAGGATGTAGTTTGAACAATTTTGCAAGGTTTCAAAGGGAGAAAAGGCTTTTTTTTTTTAAACCTTGATGCTGCTGAAGAATTTATAAAGATCACAAGTGAAGATCCAATGGAAAAACATAGAAAAATGAAGGTTCCAAGTGAAGTTTTCAAAGGTAAAGTTCTGCGCTATGAAAACAACAAACAGTTTCGTAGCATAGTAATGTTAACAGTTTTGGCACTCCAAAATTTTTGGATTGGGCACAGATAGAAGGGCGAAGTCACATGAGTTTAATAAGACATTTCCACATATTTTTGAGAACAAGTTGGTCAACAAATGGTTTGAAGAAACATAAATGAAGCACTATAGCTATTTTGCAGGGAGCATGTTCCTATCTTTCAGGGCAGATAAGAGGCAAATCAATACAATCTAACAGCAAGGATATGGACATCATCAAGGTCAAAGTTTAGGAGGAGAAGATGTCAGATAGAAGATTTAATTTTTAGATAAGGTTGTGTTGAAGCCTCGAAAATCGTTGCTACAACATTGGGGGATAACCACCCAGTCCGGACCTTAATGCAGCTCCTTTTCCATTTATGATAGTGGCTCCGACTGGTTTAACTAGGCCCCCCCCCCCGTGGATATCGATCACCTACATTCTTGCTGATCAGGCAAGAGAATGACCCTTAAGCTGATTTGGGTTCAGCCAAACCACAACTAAGACTTTGCCTCTCTGAGAAGAGGACTTAAAAGAATGTAGAAATTAATCTAAATGCAAACTTATTCTATAATGCAAGCAAAAAGAAACTAATCTAAATCCTATCTTAATCAGGTAGATGAAAATCTATCCCAACTAAGAGCAAGATAATTAAGTAATGAGGATTAAAATATGTCTGGCTTTAAATTAATGTCAAGCTAACGAAGAAATTCAATTTAGCTCACATTTGTGAGTACCAAAACATATTCTATTGAGACCATTTGACTGAAATAATAAATCAACAACACTCTGGAAGAAATTCACAAAAATGATATTGATTATCAAATAAATCAAGCCAATAACTAAACAATAATATGTGGAAGAAATTCACAACATATTATTATTTAAAAAATCAGTTTTGTAAGACAGATTTCTGAGCAAATCGTTACTCGGAAATCAGAGTTAAATCCATAAGAACAGAGATACATAACAATTTGAGACAAATTATCCATATCAACAGAAATGCATAAACATGAATAAAATGAAACAACAATTTTATTAATATAAAAATGAAACTGGTATTTGATACAGAAATGCCAAAAATACCATTTAATTGAATCTGCTTCTCTGATCCTGGTCTCTAACAATACTTTACATTACTTGAATTTCTGCTTTCAAGACTAGAGCTGCAGAAATGCAAACTCTGCCCATCATGCATAATTCAAGATATAAAGAATAAACTCTCATTAATGTTCAGATCTGAAATTTTCTCTCCTCCCCATCTACAAATCTAAATTCCTATAACAGAGATGCTTTTAGAAGTTTGGAATTGCAGAGGAGAGCAACCCCTTTTTACATTTTTCCATCTGCAATTTATAATCCTCCCAAAAGTATTTTTAGAAGAGAGTTTGTTGAAGAAAAATCTGCCCAATCCAACTTTAATTGCTCAAAAATTCCAACCTTTAATTGTTGGAATCTTCTCATTGATTGAAATCTTTTTCCTCAATATCCCTTCTCCTGTTTTCCTGCAAAAAGATCTCAAAATAAATTAAGATGCAACAATAAAATCCAAATATTATTTCTAACATTAAAACAAATCCAATCAAATTCTATTTAAATAAATAAAAAGGAAATTTGAGCTTCTTATTGATACTCATAATGAGCTTAATTAACCAAGGATAATATTGATGCATGAATCTGCAATTAGAAGAGGCTGGGCAAATGAAAATGAAGAAAGAAAAACTCAGAAAATTGATTTTATTTTTAGAAATTCGGAGCTTGATCTTCTGCCTGATTTTTGACCCAATAAATCATCAAATCTGTTATTAAAATCTCCTCAGAAATGTTCTACTTGATTTTCTCTTTCCAATGAGCCATCATGGGCTTCATTTGGCCAAGTAAAACTCAATCTATGAGTCTCCAAAGTTGATGAGTCAAATCTGGCATAAATCTGGAAATTCTGTTTGTTGGGCTAAAAATCAGAATTTTTAATTAGAAATTTAATCCTAAATTAGATTCTAATTATCTAATAATTAATTCTAAATTAATTATTAACTAACAAAATTAAATTAATATACAAATGATTCGAAAAAGTTAATTTAAATATGATTAATATTATAATTCAAATTATATTAAAATTATAATAAATATTATAATTATAATATAATTATTATAATATAAAAAAGATAAAAATTAATTTACAAACCATTGGAATCAATCCAAATCTAAAATTCATAAAACAAACCATTGAAATCAATAAAAACTCATTAATTCATCCATGTAAGTTTGTAGAAGGATATGGTGAGTGGAGTGTGAGGTGAGGGTGACGTGAGGTGAAACAAAAGCTTTATATTAAAAAAAATTAACACATCGCATATCGCAAGAACCTTGTATCAGGGTTTTTTAAATGTGCATGTTCTAAAAATTGCGATGGATCCAAAATTGCGATATTGCGATATGCGATGGATCCAAAATTGCAAAATTGCGATCTTGCGATATTGCGATATTGCGATCTGCGACGAATCTGACATTTGCGATCTGCGATCTGCGACGGATTCTGAAATTTGCGATCTACGATCTGCGGTGAATTCTGAAATCTGCGATCTGCGACGAATCTGAAATTTGCGATCTGCGACGAATCTGAAATTTGCGATCTGCGATCTGCGACGGATTTTGAAATTTGCGATTTGCGATGAATCTGAAATTTGCGATCTGCGATCTGCGACAGATTTTGAAATTTGCGATCTGCGATCTGCGATGAATTCTCAAAATCTGCGATCTGCAATTTGCGACGAATCTGAAATTTGCGATCTACGATCTGCGACGGATCCGAGAATTTTTTTTTTTTTTTTTTTTAATAATATATATTTTTTAATATTAAGTTTTTCTAAACTACAGCTACTCTGAAAATAAATAAAAAGAATAAAAATAGCATTTTTAACCCAGACTTAGATAAATGATGGGACTTCAAAGGAGTACCATTTTTAAACCAGTTGACCAAATGAGGCGAAACAAGCGTCAATGGGAGGCTTATAAAAAATTAATTCTAACAAAGCAATCAAAACAAGAATTCAAAGAAAATGAAAAATTAACAATCGCGTAGGATAATCAAATAAAATAAAAATCTGAAAAGGCGTTTAGTCAAAAATTTATAGAAAGGGTCCCCATTATTCGAAGTGAAAAATTCAAAAATGGGGGGGTTGTGTTTTACCACAACATTGGCGACACACGGGAGAAGAACCAGTTATCTCTATTTGATATGAATGAGATTTTCCTAAAATTCAAGTAAAAATAATTAAAGAAAAGAGAATTATACTTAAAATGCTTGACTAGGTTCATTAGTTTGAATAAAATAAAGAATCATCTAATTGTAATTTTTCTTAAAATTCCTCATAAATTAAAATATTTCAAAACTCTATATCAGTCCTTAATTAGTTGTAGAGATAAAGCAGGGGTTACTTTACAGCTTAGCTTTTAAAATATACTCATTTGTCACAGGTAGAGCCACTGTTGCCAGCAAACATCTATAGTCTCGACAGGGTTACCTTTTAATCACCAATGATTCAGAATCCCATCTCTTTAAGAATTATTGACCTAGAGATAAATCCATTTATATATGTTTATTTATTTATTTATTTTTATTTTTATTTTTTATAAATCTTAAAAGTCATTGTCCTGGTTTTGTAGCCAGATAGTTGACAATGCCATTCACTGGTTATAATTGGACTGAACAAGCTGGCTCGTGATGAGACCCCTTGTCTTATAATTGTTTGCAATCATAAGCCATTACCCTGGTTTGTTTGACAGTGTTGGTAATGTCAGCCTATTTTTCCCCTATGATCATGGTAAGCAGGATCATGATGAGACCTCTTATCTTTTAAGTTTAAATATATCTCTGGGTTATACTCTAGAAAAATAAGACTCTTTGGGACAGGGAGAATCATTGACTCCTTAAGAGTTAAGAATGACAATTTTAGAGTTAAAAGGTGTTTTGCTATAAAGTGTCTTTACTTGGTTAAAAATAGCTTTTCTTGACTGATAATAGAACTTTAAAATATATTAATAAAATATTGAAATCTCAAAATGATTACAATTTTGATGAAAAAGAAATTTCTCCAGATTTTATGATACTTTGTCAACTTCTCTAAATTGGTATTCTCTTCCTTAAATATGTCTACCTTTATAATAAGAAAATCAAACTTTTAGTAAGATATTTAAGAAAAAGCTAATAGATGACTATTAACAATTTTTCTCCATGTATGCTGACCATAGTTAGGTAACAAGAAGGCCTTCCATATAAATTATGGCAAAGTCACCAAAATAAAAAATGAAAACCAAAGGAAAAAGAATTCTTATTCTAAAGTGAGAAAAGAA
This sequence comes from Pinus albicaulis, assembly GCA_034641835.2. Taxonomy (NCBI): domain Eukaryota; kingdom Viridiplantae; phylum Streptophyta; class Pinopsida; order Pinales; family Pinaceae; genus Pinus; species Pinus albicaulis. Next base: position 941,362,989 of record CM076583.1, on the reverse strand, counting down.
ATTAACGAACAAAAATAAAAATGAAGAAATTTAAAAGTGGAAAGGAAAATTCAAGTTTCGCAAGATAAACTCAAACAAGAATGTTTATAACAATGTCTCAACAATATGAAGAAATAAATAATCGTGTAATCAATCTTTCTTATGTACAGATTTAGAAAAATCATACCTTGCAGGGTTGTAGTTTTTTAGGCTTTTTAGATAGCAATGACGATAAAATTCAGCCACAATGAATACTTTTTGTCTGATATCAATATTTTTGTTTCCAAGCATCATCTTAATCATTTTCTAATAAAACGGAATGCTTGAAGAAACAGACTAAAGGTTCAGAAACTTCCCAGCGTAGCTGTTTCAACGAGGATTATCGTTGCTTCTTGAAATTAAGCCAGGAGAAGAGTATGGACTTAGAAAATATGATCTTGCAGAGGATTGAAAACTTCAAATTGAGAACTGCAAAATAGATTTATATATCAGAAGAATCAAAACTGAAACTAAAGTAATGAAATGGAAATAAATGAAAGTGGGTACATGAATCTTACCATTGGATGATTGCTTCTGATCTTACCTGAAAGGTATCAGTTTCTCCAAACTAGCTGACTTCTTATTTTAATTAACATTAAAAACATAAAGAAGTCAAACTAACCAAAATCCTATAACCCAAAATCATTATTTATTTTATCTAAACTAAAGCAAGCAGTAAAATGTAAAAATGGAATGCTTAGTGCTCAAGGGAATTGAAATTAAAAGAAATGCATCAGAAACGAGAATGTGAATTTGCAGTAACGAATGTCTCTCAAAATATTATAAGTTTCATATAAACTCCATGATTTTATAAATTGTCCAGAATCAAGACCAAATCCAAGATAATAAAATTAAAATATGAAGATAGAGATGTCTTGAATTCCATATTTAATTATGGAATTATATATTTAAAACTGAAATATTTGAGAAATCGAAATGATTTGAATATGCCGCAAATTTATCATCGGCTGCTTTCTTACCATAGTGGTTACTCAAGCTCGTTTTTTAAAATAACACATCGCCGTATTGGATGATTCACATCACACGTTTCTTCATCATGCAAGACTTCACCTTTGTTGCTATGCCATATATCGATTAAGTGTTAATGGCTTAGAGGCATGCATTGAAAAATATCACACCGGAGATTGCAATGGCATATGAGTGAGGTAATACATCAAAGATCTTTTATGAACAATTTTTTATCAAAACTGCTAAGAGCTACTTCTGATAAAATCTTATGATATTGTTTTTAATTTCGATTGAGTTTCCCAAATGAATAAAAACAAAGTTAAAGAATGCTCAAATTCTAATGAATCTTAAATAAAATTTCCTTGAACCTGTTGCAAATTTTAAAATGGGTTTGCTGCTTACTTCAAGTTTTGAAAACAAATGAAAACCTGCAATTAAAACAGAAAAAGTATCAAAAATAAACTAAAGAAAAGATAAACTAATAATAGATGAAAATGAACATGCAAATGCATACCTGGAAGAAAATTGTCTGTAGATTTTACCTCATGAATCTTCAAATTCTTCCTTCGATTTATCAAAATTCTGACTTTGTTCAAAATCATCTTATTATTTATTCTAAATCAGAGTGAGAAATCAGCCTAAATAAAATATGTTTATTCATGTTCAGGAAATATAAAATTTACCAGAAATAAATATGAAACTATGCTTCCTTTTTTATTTGCAACAACAATTTATTACCTCTGCACATTCCGAATTAACTTGAGAAAAATTTGTATTGTTATAGTGACTGTTCAATAATGCCTTTATTAAATGAATATGATGCATATTGCAGCATCAAATAATAAACTAAAGGTTCGAATGGGATAAAGCCACTAATTGTGAAAAAATGTCAAAACAGATTTAAATGTGTGCACACAGCAAAATGGACATCCTACAGGTCGGCGTAACAAATTTCGAGGAAGATAGTATGAACTTCATATGATTACCACGAAAGGTTAGACTGACTAATAATGATTGAGTCAGAATTAAGCTTATCATAGACAGTCATACATTTCATGGGATAGTGAGATCATGAAGCTTTTATATCCTCAAAAATTGTAAAAGAAAATTTTAGAAGGAAATCCCGAAATTAAGAAAAGTGGCTTTGAGGCGATTGATGCCAAGTGCAACCTTAATTGAATTTAATTAAGACATTATTCAAAATAGATAGAGTAGAGGTATTGCTGTAAGAAATTTAAAAAAGGAAAGCAATAATTAAAATTTTCTGATTGGGAGAAAATGTTTTCGTTGAACATGTATGAAAATGGCTGATTGCTTTGTTTTATTTTTAATCTACAGAACTATTAAAAATAAATTAACTATATAAAACAAACTAACTAAATTAATTCTACTCCTATTCTAACCATATACTTGAAAAATGACTAGGTATAGTCATATTTCCAATGTAACCATTTTCTCATTTTAATCCCTACATGTATGTACAATTCAAATGTTAGTAATAAAAATACAAATCTAATTGAACTAAGAAAATTAAACCTGAAATTAGAATGTACAACTATTGTTAGAAGCTTATCTAAAATCTCCTTCTCATGAAGTTTTCTTTCCAATTGAATACCAACTGGATCATAGAAATCTGAATGGATTTCTATTAAAAATTGGGAAATGTTCAAAAGAGGAGATGAAAGGCCAGATCGTGGATATGAGCTTTTAGATTCAAAGGCCTGGAAGAAACTGTTAGTGTTATTTGTAAATGTTAAGCTATTGACAATATTCCATGAAGGAAAAATTTCTAAATATTTTTCAAATGAATTAATGAAAAATGGATGGAAATCTTTTAAATGAAATGAAAAATTATTAATTAAATTGGATTGCTGGCATACTTCTAAAAATACATTCTCTTGTTGATATTGTCTTTGAGAATATAGAAGCTTTTGATAAAACATTAGCATTGATTGAAATTGAAATTGAAATAGTTTTTGATGCTTTTGATTATAATATAAAACTTCAATTTTCCAACAGGGCAACGTATCAATTGAATGTTTGATAGTAAAGTGCTCAATATGCCAGCGTAATGTATCAAAAATCTGAAAAATAAAATCTGAAAATAAATCTGATTTAATACAAAATAAGTGAGGAAACAAAAATAAAATGAAATCGCTATTAGTACAACTAATGTTACAGCACAGTTGGGATTGTTTTGAAATAATTTCTTTTTCACAAGGATTGGCCAGAATTATGGAATTTGAGTAATTTCAAATTCCAACTTGTGAATTAGAAAGAGACTTATGATTATGAATAGGAATGAAAGCTTGATCATGATATGAATCATAAATTGGAATATTTTCTCTAATAGTGAAATCATGAAGATGATTATCTGTTTTAGAGTGAGGATTAGTTGGAATAATTTCTAAATTGAAATGTTCCTCATTCTCAGATGTTATTTGAATTTTATCATGAGGATTCTCTTGAGAAAAATAGAAATCAACATCCTCAATGTCAGAGTAATTATCATAAATGACTTCACAAGATTCTCTAGAATTCCCTTCAATCTTATCCAATATATCCAAAGACGGAGGAACAAGAATTTCATGTTCATTAATGGCAAAAGAATGATCATTAATTGCTTCCTTATCTTGATAAAAACTTAATGGTAATTCATTTAGATCAGCCTCTGTATTTTCTGAAATATCATTAACACCAAGAGGGGAAAAATTACCATCATTAAAAATATCAGGATAAAGGGAAAAATGTGAATCTGAAATAATGCATTTAAAAAATTTTCGGTTTGAAAACTCTTGTGCATTGTGATCATTGTAAATTTCAGATTCTAAATTATTCCTTTGCGTACTCATTCTTTTTTGAAGAAGATTGCTTTGCTGCTCTGATTTCAGTATTTTCTCATCATGAAAAGATTTAGAAATTTGTACAGCAGTTTGCATGCTATTATTTACTTTGATTGTTGCTTGCACTTGCTGATTTGCAATCTGATTTTCTGAATTTAATAGAGAGTAACTTTCTGATTCCAATGCAGTTCTTTCTCCAAAATTTCTATTGTCTTCTTGCATTTGATTAGAAATATTTTCCAAGCTTTGTGAAACCTCTTCATCACAATTTATTTGCACACCCAAATTGGGTTTCACATCTATATTGGAAGGGGATGGAACAAAGCTTGAACAAATTCCATATGGATCGGGAATAGGAGGAAAAAAATAATTATGTTCAAACCAATCTAGTGATTCTTCTTTCATAGGTTCATCTTTGAAATTAAATTTTAAACAATTCAAATGAAATCGAATATTAAAATCTCTAACAGACTCATTTTCATTTCGAAGATATTCAATTTCATCACATACCTGATCATAATCATAGCGGTCAAATTTAAAAATGAAACTTGTAACAAATTGATCCCAGCTGTGAATTGAGGCAACCGGAAGAGTTCTACACCAGTTTCTGGCTTCTGCCGCAAATGTGAAAGTAAAAATTCTGCATAAAATGCCTTCATCAATTCCTTGAAAATCATAATTTGAAACATTTTGAATAAATTGAAGGACATGATTAAAGGCAGAAGAATTTTTCTTACCATTGAATTTTACCTGAGACAAGAGTCTTACCAGTTTGGGTGGAGTATTGGAAGATGCACGTCCATGGATAAAACTCCAAATTGGAAGTTTAAGAGGAGCCATCGTGATTAAATAAAATGTTAAAATTGAAAAGGCTCCAACAGACAACAAGTTTCAGGCCCTCCTTCTAGTGCCAAAAATGTTGAAGCCTCGAAAATCGCTGCTACAACATTGGGGGATAACCACCCGGTCCGGACCTTAATGAAACTCCTTTTCCGTTTATGATAGTGGCTCCGACTGGTTTAACTAGGTCCAGTTACCTTCTCCCTATTGCTATTGGTTTACAATGTATCATTAACTACCAATAGACAGGGATATCGGATCAATTCTTCTTGCTGATCAGGCAAGAGAATGACCCTTAAGCTGATTTGGGTTCAGCCAAACCATAACTAAGATTTTGCCTCTTTGAGGAGAGGACTTAAAAAAATGTAGAAATTAATCTAAATGCAAACTTATTCTATAATGCAAGCAAAAAGAAACTAATCTAAATCCTATCTCAATTAGGTAGATGAAAATCTAACCCAACTAAGAGCAAGATAATTAAGTAATGAGGATTAAAATATGTCTCGCTTTTAATTAATGTCAAACTAACAAAAGAATTCAATTAGCTCACATTTGTGAATACCAAAACATATTCTATTGAGACCATTTGACTGAAATAATAAATCAACAACACTCCGGAAGAAATTCACAAAAATGATATTGATTATCAAATCAATCAAGCCATTAACTAAACAATAATATGTGGAAGAAATTCTCAACATATTATTATTTAAAAAATCAGTTTTGTAAGACAGATTTCTGAGCAAATCGTTACTCAGAAATCAGAGTTAAATCCATAAGAATAGAGATACATAACAATTTGAGACAAATTATCCATATCAACAGAAATGTATAAACATGAATAAAATGAAACAACAATTTTATTAACATAAAAATGAAACTGGTATTTGATACAGAAATGCCAAAAATACCAATTAATTGAATCTGCTTCTCTGATCCTGGTCTCTAACAATACTTTACATTACTTGAATTTGTGCTTTCAAGACTAGAGCTGCAGAAATGCAAACTCTGCCCATCATGCATAATTCAAGATATAAAGAATAAACCTTCATTAATGTTCAGATCTGAAATTTTCTCTCCTCCTCATCTACAAATCTAAATTCCTATAACAGAAATGCTTTTAGAAGTCTGGAATTGCAGAGGAGAGCAGCCCCTTTTTACATTTTTCCATCTGCAATTTATAATCCTCCCAAAAGTATTTTTAGAAGAGAGTTTGTTGAAGAAAAATCTGCCCAATCCAACTTTAATTGCTAAAAAATTCCAACCTTTAATTGTTGGAGTCTTCTCATTGATTGAAATATTTTTCCTCAATATCCCTTCTCCTGTTTTCCTGCAAAAAGAAATCAAAATAAATTAAGATGCAACAATAAAATCCAAATATTATTTCTAACATTAAAACAAATCCAATCAAATTCCATTTAAATAAATAAAAAGGAAATTTGAGCTTCTTATTGATACTCATAATGATCTTAATTAACCAAGGATAATATTGATGCATGAATCTGCAATTAGAAGAGGCTGGGAAAATGAAAATGAAGAAAGCAAAACTCAGAAAATTGATTTTATTTTTAGAAATTCGGAGCTTGATCTTCTGCCTGATTTTTGACCCAATAAATCATCAAATCTGTTATTGAAATCTCCTCAGAAATGTTCTACTTGATTTTCTCTTTCCAATGAGCCATCATGGGCCTCATTTGGCCAAGTAAAACTCAATCTATGAGCCTCCAAAGTTGATGAGTCAAATCTGGCATAAATCTGGAAATTCTGTTTGCTGGGCTAAAAATCAGAATTTTTAATTAGAAATTTAATCCTAAATTAGATTCTAATTATCTAATAATTAATTCTAAATTAATTATTAACTAACAAAATTAAATTAATATACAAATGATTCGAAAAAGTTAATTTAAATATGATTAATATTATAGTTCAAATTATATTAAAATTATAATAAATATTATAATTATAATATAATTATTATAATATAAAAAATATAAAAATTAATTTACAAACCATTGGAATCAATCCAAATCTAAAATTCATAAAACAAACCATTGAAATCAATAAAAACTCATTAATTCATCCATGTAAGTTTGTAGAAGGATATGGTGAGTGGAGTGTGAGGTGAGGGTGATGTGAGGTGAAACAAAAGCTTTATATTAAAAAAAATTAACACATCGCATATCGCAAGAACCTTGGATCAGGGTTTTTTAAATGTGCATGTTCTAAAAATTGCAATGGATCCAAAATTGCGATATTGCGATATGCGATGGATACAAAATTGCAAAATTGCGATCTTGCGATATTGCGATATTGCAATCTGCGACGAATCTGACATTTGCGATCTGCGATCTGCGACGGATTCTGAAATTTGCAATCTGCGATCTGCGGTGAATTCTAAAATCTGCGATCTGCGACGAATCTGAAATTTGCGATCTGCGATCTGCGACGAATTCTGAAATTTGCGATCTGCGATGAATCTGAAATTTGCGATCTGCGATCTGCGACGGATTCTGAAATTTGCGATTTGCGATCTGCGATGAATTCTGAAATCTGCGATCTGCGATTTGCGACGAATCTGAAATTTGTGATCTGCGATCTGCGACGGATCCGAGAATTTTATTTTATTTTATTTTATTTTATTTTTTTATTTTTATTTTTATATATATATTTAATAATATATATTTTTTAATATTAAGTTTTTCTAAACTACAGCTACTCTGAAAATAAATAAAAAGAATAAAAATAGCATTTTTAACCCAGACTTAGATAAATGATGGGACTTCAAAGGAGTACAATTTTTAAACCAGTTGACCAAATGAGGCAAAACAAGCGTCAATGGGAGGCTTATAAAAAATTAATTCTAACAAAGCAATCAAAACAAGAATTCAAAGAAAATGAAAAATTAACAATCGCGTAGGATAATCAAATAAAATAAAAATCTGAAAAGGCGTTTAGTCAAAAATTTATAGAAAGGGTCCCCATTATTTGAAGTGAAAAAGTCAAAAATGGGGGGGTTGTGTTTTACCACAACAGGTTGTTAATTTATAATAAAGAATTTTAATCCTAGTTGTATTAGGACTCTAGAACAGACAGTTTAACTGTCAGTTGTAATTAAAAGTTTGTTTTAGCAGTTGATAGGTGTCAAGCTAGAAAATTTGAATTTTTCTCAAGTGTTTGGAGAGAATCCAAGAATGTAATATGACTCTATAAGAGACAAGAAGTTGAATTGCAGAGGGTTGGAAATTTTCATTAACAAGCATATTGTTTTATTGTAGCAGAAACTATGTTTTTATATTAATACAAAGATATTGGTTTCATCACTCAGGATTCAGAAAGGGCTATTGATGTTTTATATTCTCATGGTTTTCCTCTTTCAATTACTTGCAGTGGCATGAATGTATGTTACTTAGAATTCATTGAAGGTGCTCTAAATTCCTTCATATGTTCATGAACTATGTTTATTTTCTGTCCTAATGTTCTATTGATGCATCTAAACCCTGAAATACCCTGACTTCCATATGAAACTGATACTCATGTTTTGTGAAAACACAATTGACTCCATAAGCCCAATAGATGTTTTTTGATTAAGCAGTACAAAAAATTATCCATTTTTATCCATTTTACTCATAGAGTTAGCCATCTAATCCTTATTTGAAAATCATAAACCTATTGAGAGATCCCTCTCAGGTTGAGGAGGCTAAGCCTCAACTAAAAGTCTGGTTTGAAATAGTTACACTGAAATAGTCTGGTCAGCAGCTTATCAGGGTCCTATTTTGGTGATAACACTGATCAATGTTTAGGACAACAAATTCTTCAGTAGCTTCAAGGAATCTTCTAATCTCCTAGTCATCCTGAAAAAATTTCCAATGTTTGATATTATTAGGAATGTTAGGTCTCAACCTAACTTCCACTTCATATTTCAGCTTTATAGGTATTGGAACCTTGAATGAGATTGCTAAAATAAAATTGAATCAGCCAAAATATTACTTTCTCTTGGAACAAAAGAAATGTTAAAGGCCAGGAATGAGTCTTCTTTAATGCTCCATACTGCATTCTGGTAATCTCTGAGTCTGGGATGCTTAGTTTGATAAACATTTTTGATCTGCTGAATAATTAGTTCAACATATCTGTTGGGTATGTGTTATATTCTTTCCACGACTAGCCTCATGCGCTGTACATTGCACCGGGTGCAGTAGGGGGGTCACAAGGGGGGTGGCAGCCCCCCCTGTCGAGGTCTGGGGTAACGCCTTGGAAATTTTTTTTTTGGTATGCTGTCCCACTCATAGGTGGACCCACCCATGTTTTGTGCATGATTTTTCACATGGTTTTGGGGTACGATGGTTTTCAACCCCTGGTATTTTTTAGATCCAGTCAAGGGAACTACGGTTATGTTCTAATCTAGGGTTAATGGATTGGGGTTTATGTATGTTTCAACATATATATATATATATATATATATATATATATATATATATATATGTGTGTGTGTGTGTGTGTGTTGTAACACTTTTTAGTGTTGGTATCTTCATCCCTCTGTCAGAGATCAACTTCCTCTTGTTGCATTGCATTCTTAGGTGTCTCATTCAGTCAGCTACATTCCATTAGGAGCATGGATCATCTGACGGTAGTGGTTTTTGCTCATGTCCCTCATGTCATATACCTGTTGGCATATTTCGGTTCATTAAAATCATTTATAGTCATTTTTGGTCTCATAGTTTGCAAAGAATCATTTTTAGGGTTTTAGTCTCATTAGGTCTAGGGTTTTGTTAATCCAGTCTTCATAATGCCTAATAAAGGTCAGCAGGCACACGAGGAAGTTCGAAATAAGGTTTAAAAAAAATTCATTATTATATGTTTAATAATCATTTTTCTTCAAAACTTTGTTTTGAAGAAAAATTGTCTATTTCATTATCATGTAAATAAATGTGTTTGGTCTCAATCTAGTCTCCTAAACTGAGCTCATTTAATTGTCAACCAGGATTTGTAAACTACTGAAGTGAAGTGTATTGTATGTACCTAGGTACTTGTTTCCTAATGCGTTGTGTGTAGTGTTTTGTGATGTTTTTGGTCTTTTGGTGGTTTTATGTTCACAAGGAAAATGCCTAGAAAGCTGATGGAAATGAGCTGATGATTAAAAACAGAGTGGATCCTAATTGATGGATGACAAATGACAAATGCAATTGGAATACTAAAAACAGAATCAAATCTAAACTATGACCAATCAGAAACAAAGCTTGATAATGACTTCTAAGCAAATGATTCAAAACACAAACTAAACTTGTCAAATTCTTTCATCAAAGGCATTTGAGAGAGAGCTTGAAACATGGTCAACTAAGCATGCAAATATTCCTAACTAAACAGTTTAAACAACTAACTTATAATGATGCAACATCTTGTCCTTGATTAGAGATTTGTTGAAGTATGTTTGGAGTAAAACATTGATATCACCATAAGATTTTCTACTTTAAAGCTAATTCCTAACTCTATTCTGCAATTTAATTGAATGTCACAAAACCTTTACTCAAGAGTTATTGATTTTTTTTTCAAAGTAGTCTTTTGAGGGAGAGCTCTGTTTATGAAATGATGAGGAAATTGCAGAGGTACTTCAGGCCTTAAAATGATGTTGTCTTCTGTTCATATGGTTATAGATCAATTATGGATTTTAGAACAAGAAGAGGTTTGTGAATAATGAAGGCCGTTTTGTTAATCTTAACAACTGAAGTAATCTAATGTGCAGTGAATCACAATTGAATGTGGAGTGCAAATGCAATGAGTTGAACTACAACCAAACCTAAGATGTCACTAGCCTAAAACATTGTTAAACTACAAGTCATTATCAAACCCAAAATAGAACAACTGAACATGAATTAAGTGCAATGAAACTCCGGAGTATCCTAACTATACTATCATGCATTATTCTATGAAATTATACAGTCTGTTTGTCCATCATTGTTGATATTTTGGAAGAGTTCCTTCTTTTGGAAGAGTTAGAACAATTCTAACTGTGTAATTGAGTGCAAATGCAAATGTAAAGGCTGAAAGCAATGAAAAACTAAGACATCATATCCATATCCCACTCATCATTATGATATTTTGGACAAGCGTTTAAGAGCAAGAAAAGAGATGGTGCTTAGTGCAAACACACAACTAAATCATTCATTATCACGGTCATGTCTTGTACTCCTTAAGAATTTATTGGAAGAGTTTCTTCTTGTGGAAGAGTGATTAGAACAAGTGTAACTGTGATAGTGAACAACAAAAATTACAACTAAATCCTACAGTACTATAGCCATTTCCCATTCATCATTATAATCTTTTGGAAGAGCTTTCTTCTTGTGGAAGAGTTAGAATGAGTGCAACTACAGTAGCTAATTAAAAACAACTATGAATTCAACTTCTAATCCTACAATACTATAGTCATTTCCCATTCATCATTATAGTCTTTTGGAAGAGCTTCTTCTTGTGGAAGAGTTAGAATGAGTACAACTACAGTAGCTAATTAAAACAACTATTAATTCAAATTCAAGATGTAAAGGCAGCTAGAAGACTTATCTAATTTACGCAAAATAAATCCGTGCAAGAGGCAGGGGCCCTCTACCACCTGACGGAATTCAACTCCAAATTAAATCACGCTTTCAAAACAACATTGTCTGCTCCATTAAAGATGAAAGAACTTGAACATAGCACTCTGCGTCTTCAGAAATGTAGCACAGAATCTAAACAAAATCTAGCATAAAATCTAACATCAAAATCTAACATAGCTCTCGGTTTCCCAAGTGTTTATATAGAAAATGTACATAACAAGACTTGCAACAATTCAGGAACACTGTCTTTCCTTATCGGAATCACATTAGGACTCTTGAAGTGGCCGCGTGAAGAGGAAAAAGACATCTGGACTGAGACAGTCCTAATAGAAGTCTGCTTTCCTAAATGTGTTCCCACGTTCCAAAACCGTACCCAGAATTCGTTTCTTCCTCCATGATGAGCAACGAACCATGTAGACATGACGTGGATTATGCCCATATGCGGTTTTTCTTGAGAGGCCACCTAGAACATACCCAAATGTGAAGATAGCTGCAGAATCGTCGGTTAGCTACAGAATGTCTGCATTCTGCAGCTAGTTCCGGTCAAAATGCTTTACAATGGCAAAAATCACAAAACTTAGTAAGTCAGTCATGTAAATCATTCTAGAAGTAATTTTAACTATATTCATTGATCAATTGGGTCTAGGATAGCAATGGACAAAGGAAAATGAGGTAAAATGGAATGAAAGAAAGCACAATTTTGAGGCTCAACATACCCCCACTGTTGTCTCTTTGCATGTCCTCATGCAAATTATCCTATGAACTCAGAGGCTTCTGCAAGGACATCTAATCCTCTTCTTCTCCTTTGTCTGGAAGCTAGAGATCTTCTGGGTTTTCTGATAACAATTTTGAACCTTAGGTTGGTGAGTGCCCTGATTAGTTTCTTGTTCCTTTTCTTCAACTTCCCATTGGTCTTTTCCACTTTGTTTATATGGAGGGATAAGGTTGAGTTCATATCAGTTTTGAGCTTGACTTGATCCTTGAGAATTTCATTCTCATTTTTTATGTGTCTATTTAGTAATTCCAACTCATACCTATCCCTTCTTAATATATCTATTTCAGACAGTGGAGGACTGGGGGTTCTCTCTCTGCTTTCTGAAGCTCTCCTCTCCAAATTTTCCACATAGTCATAAATTTCTTGTTGAGCAGGGTCAATTTCAGGGGTTCCTTCATAAAAATCCTCTTCAACATCTTCTTCCATGGATGTTTCCTCATCTTCTATATCAATCACCCCTGTTTGTTTGATTTGAGTTTTCTTTAGTTTTTCCTTTAGTCTGTGGCTTCTCCTTGGCTGAGAGGATCCCTCTCCTTTCTCTGTGGCAGATTTTTTAATTACCTTCTCTTTCTTAAGTTGCCTCTTGATTTGGGTCAACTTCTCTAAAATGATTTCCTCACTGCTCTCTTGGACTGTTTTGTCAATTTCAACTTTTGAAGCCTTCCATTTCCTACTTCTCTTTGTAGGCTGTGGTTCCGGTGAGGGTTCTTTTGGCTCTTCAAAATGATTTCTTATCAAGAAATCGTCCCATGTATCATTTGTTTTAGCTAGATGATGTTCAATCAAAATTTTGACCAAACCATGATGATATAGGGTTGTCTCTAAAAATTGAACTCTTCTTTGGACACAGGAAGTCATCTTCTTCAGACTTTGAAGCAAGAAATATGGTAGGTTTAAGTCTTCCCCTAGAAAATGCATCATTAGTCTAATGTGGTAGACATAAAATGTTCCATATCTACCCTCACATGTAATAAATTTTTGCAAAAGAAGTAGTATGTTTCTCCATTTGTTTTTCAATGCAGAACTGGGAATTCCTTTCTTAAATACACTGATATCCATACCTGGTGATTTTAAAATTTATTTCCAGGAGTCATTGTGGAATTCTCTATTTTTAAACCATCTCTCTCCAGTTCTGAGCAACCCTGTAGCTTCTGCAATGAAAACTTCAGTGACAGTAAATTTGACATCTCCCACTTCAACTTCGGTTCCTTGAAATGATCTTGCAAATGTTTTAGTGACTTCCTTGTGGAAGCCATTAAATTTCTCCAAAAATTGAAGCCATTCTATTTGTTGTAACATTTCTTTGCATTGAGGGTAGCCTTCTAAATATTTTGAACCCACTGGTTCAGTTCTTACAATGAAACCCATGATTGCTTCTTCAATGTTCAAATTAACACTCTTCTACCCACAAAAACAATGACTTTCACCTTCGAATTGAAATGGCTTCAAGTTATGAATGGAAATGGCTTCAAACTTTGGAATGACATACCTCTGATTGATAGTGGCAACAGTTTCAAAACTTCGGGCTGATATGCCTCTGTTGACAATTGAACTTTGGACTGATATGTCTCTGTTTGACAGTGACAACTGGCTGCAACTTCTTCACTGCAATACCTCTGGCTCTTGGTAGCAAATGGTTTCGAATTCAACACTGCAACACCTCTGTCTCCTAGTGACAAAAGACTTCAAACTCCACACTGCTACACTTCTGTGTTTATAGTGAAAATTCTCAATCTCTGCCCACAGTGATACTTTGTCTGCCCACAGAATCAAGTGGCTTCAAATTCTCACGCTGCTATACCTCTGAATTTACCCTTTTGCTCTGCTCTGAGTTTACAATGCTCAATGCTATTCAAACTGATATCCTTTGGCTCTACTCTCGGTGATAAGAATATCTCTGTCTACGGAATGAAATTCCGGCTACAGAATGGAGTGATGGCAGTGGTCACGGAATGAAGTAGTGGAGTGAGGTGGAGGGAATGAATTAATGATTGAAGAGAGGGCGGAGATTTTTACGACGGCAGATGGAATCATCATTGAATGATTTGGTTAAGAGACGTGAAGAATTCAAATACCTCGACCATTTTAACCGCTTACAGTACACTTCACTTCAGAAGTTTACAAATCCTGGTTGACAATTAAATGAGCTCAGTTTAGGAGACTAGATTGAGACCAAACATTTTGGCGCCGTTGTCGGGGAAGTGAAAACTAGGTAACCTTTGTTTCTTATCATCCAAAAACAATTTTATGTGTAGGGAGAGAGATTCAAGGGGAATATTTATAAGCAGCAGAGGCAGAAGTTTGATTTCTAGAACACCACTTGTTTCATCTAGATCCAGAGCTCGTACACCTTCAACTCAAACCCATCTTCCATCCTTTATTGATCCTGGACTTCTAGAAGATCTAAGGTCAACTATTCCATTAGAGAAACCTTCCACTTCATCCACTGAACCTGCCACAGAAGAATATCTAAAGACTCCTAGTAGGGATACAAACCTTTCCACTTCCACAGGAGAGTCAACCATGGCAGAAGAAGGAGGAGGAGGAGTTTTTAATGGAGAAAACACATTATTTGGAGGTAGAGGTAGAGGTAGAGGAGAAGGAGGTAGAGGTGCAAATGGAGAAAGAGGTAGAATAGGAAGCTCTTTTGGGTTCCCTATACTTGATGAAGAAACCAACACAACCATGAAAAACATTTCACCCTCTGTCCTTCCAAACTTCTATGGACTTAAAACTGAAGATCCTGAAACTTTCTTATTCGAATTTGAAGTGCTGTGTAGAACTTATGACTACCTACAAGATGCTCAAAAACTGAAATTATTTCCTTCAACCTTGAAGGGAGCAGCATTGAAGTGGTTTATGAGTCTAATTAGTAGTTCTATTAGAACATGGGAAGACATGAAACAAGCATTTCTAGAGAGATATTTGGATTATTGTATGCCGGTTAATCATAAGGAAGAAGTGTTCAAGATGTTACAAAAAGAAGATGAAAATTTAGAAGATTTGTTGGAGAGATTTAATTACAACATCAAAAGGGCAAAAATGGAAAACCTAGATCAAGACACCTTAAAAGCTCTTTTGTTGAAAACAATTAGGGATGAATGGTTGGATATCCTTAACATGATGGGAAAAGGGGATATATCACAACTTACATTACCTGAAATCTCTGAGTTATGTATCAACCTTTCCAGAGGGAAATCTAAAACTGTCAAAGGTCCAAGAGATTCCGCTCTTGCAAGGGCAAGTAAATCTGCTTCTGGGACAATAAGTAGATCATAAATAGGACACATTCTTGATGACTTTAAATCTGATATCTTAGGGAGTCTTAGTGAACAAATAGACACCCTTAAGATACAAAACAAGCAAAAGGTTGAATCTGATGCTTTGGCAATCTTTTGTCCCAAATGTAGAAAGAAACATGCCCTAAGAGAGTGTCCTTTGGATGTAAAAGTTATAGAAACCTGTGTCATTTGTTCTGAAAAACATGAAACCAAGAATTTTCCTTTTCTTCCTGGTCTCAAGGCTGTTTTTCAGGAAGAAACTCCTACAGATTCCATAGAGTCTCTTAATTTTGTATCTAGAAGACCTTGGCAGGGACCTCAGACACAAGGATTCCATGATCAAATGTATAATCAACCTCCACCTTGGAATTCTTAGCAGCAACCTTGGCCCCAATTTCAAAATCAATCTCAATCTTGGGCACAAGGAACACAAAGTCCCTATGGAAGATACTCTCCATACTATCAGTATCCACCATCCTATCCACCATATCCACATTTTTATCCTCAAAATCCTTAACAAAGTTTTCCTCAAAATCTTCAACAAAATCCTCAACAACATCATCAGAACCAACCACATCAAAATCAACCACTTCCATTACCATTCCCTCAAAAATCCAATCAATTGCCAGCTCAACCCATACCAAACCCCAATAATAAAAACCCTCAGAATACATACATGATAGAAGGTCAACAGTTTCCAACTTATTTAATTACTCCTCTAGACCTTAGTGATGTTCAACTTAGGTCTAGAAGGATACTTGAGAAGAGGAAACCTTCTGTGATCATACAAGAACAAGATAATTCTGAGGAAGACTCTCTACGGGTGAATACAAGTCTTGAGGAAGACATATCCTTTCAAGACCCACACATTGAAAAACTAAAACAAAAAGATCCAATAAATCCAACTCCTGTATTAGAGCAACCATCCACATCTACTTCTACACCTCCCTTTCCGGAAAGATTACAAATTGATAGGGGTGTAGAAAAACAGATCATGGTGCCTAATTATGATTTCTTAGATGAATTGAGAAATGTTTGCATTAAAATTCCATTATTGCAAGCCATCAAGGAAATCCAAATTTTAGCCAAAACAATAAAGGAGTTGAGTATGAAGACAACAAGAAAAAGAATAAGAGAAACCAAGAAAATTCAACTGGTAGGACAAATAGCAGTCATTATGATGGGCAAGATTGCTATTTCAAAGTATCTTGACCCAGGAAATCCAGTTGTCAAAATTCACATCAATGGAATTGAAATTCAAAACACACTCATTGATTTAGGAGCAGCAATAAATATCATGAGTAGACAAATCATGGACAAACCGAAACTTCCTAATCTTCTCTTTACACCCACACTATTACAATTAGCAGATAGATCTGTGATCAAACCAGATGGGGTAATAGAAGACATTCCAGTGTCCCTAGATTCTTGGGAGTACCGTGTGGATTTCATGATCCTAACTCCTAAGAATAATCTAGGAGGCCATCCTGTTATATTAGGAAGACCTTGGTTGGCTACAGCTGATGCTTTTATTAGTTGTAGGTCCAGTGATATGTATATTTCTGATGGTAGTTCAACTAAGAGATTCACTTTATATCCTCCAGCTATGACAATTACAGATCTAGATGACACTCAATGGATAGAGGATGAAGAATATTTACAACCACTCTTCACAATTTCAGAAATTAGTGAAGATAATCAAATTCCGAATACTCTAGAAAACTTTGAATCCTCTCCAGAACACAAACATGAATCATTTCAAGAGGGATCCAATATTGAGTTTTTGTCATCTAGGCAGATGTCTCTTCATTCTATGGACAAATTTGGCAGCTCTACAAGTGAAATTTTTCCAGGCAAAACTTCGAACATAAACAAGAACCTAGAAAAATCTCAACAAGAAGAGTTAATCAAAGTATTACAGAGACATTCTTCTGCATATGCATGGGAATACACTGACATGAAAGGGATAAGTCCCAAGACTTGTACTCATCACATCTATATAGAGGCAAATTGCAAACCAATCAGACAGCCTCAAAGACGGATGAATCCAAATCTTAGGGAAATTGTTAAGGAAGAATTGCAAAAATTGTTAAATGTTAATTTCATCCATCCTATTTCAGATAGTCAGTGGGTTTCTCCTTTGGTAATTGTGCCAAAGAAAAATGGAAAATGGAGGGTGTGTGTTGACTACTGAGAACTGAATAAAGCCACTCTTAAAGACCATTTTCCCTTGCCTTTCATAGATCAAGTATTAGATACATTAGCTGGCAAAAAGTACTTTTCATTCCTAGATGGGTTTAGTGGTTACAATCAAATCCAAGTAGCACTTGAAGACCAAGACAAAACCACATTCACCTGTCCTTGGGGTACCTATGCTTACCGAGTATTACCATTTGGATTATGCAATGCACCCGCAACATTCCAAAGGGCAGTATTAGGAATTTTTTCGGATCTAATACATGACTGTGTAGAGGTGTACATGGATGATTTCACAGTTTATGGGAATACATTTGAAGAGGCTTTAGAAAACCTGGAAAAAGTCTTAAAAAGATGTCAAGAAGCAAAACTTTCACTTAGTCATGAAAAATGTTTTATGATGTTTACTGAAGGTATTGTTTTAGGGCACCACATTTCAGGGGATGGGATTAGAGTTGATGAGGCAAAAGTTGAAGTCATTTCTAACCTATCCATTCCAAGTTGTCAAAGAGATGTTAGAAGTTTTCTAGGATTCACAGGATATTATCGGAGATTTATAGAAAACTTCACCAAAATAGCATCTCCACTCTTCAAATTACTCACCAAAGATTGTGAATTTAAGTGGACTTCTGATTGCCAGTTAGCTTTTGAAACCCTGAAAACCAAAATTTCTAAAGCACCTATATTAAGGGGACCTAACTGGAAGTTACCTTTTCATATCTCGACAGATGCTTCCGATACAGCTCTAGGAGCAGTATTGGGACAAAAAGATTTGATTCCCTATGCCATCTATTATACCAATAAAAATTTGACTCCTGCAGAGTTAAACTATACTGTAACTGAAAAAGAGTTTTTAGCTGTTGTTCATGCCATAAACAAATTTAGACACTATATAACAGGCTATGAAACTTTTGTTCACACTGATCATTCCGCAATTAGATACTTAATGAACAAATCAATCACTAATGGCAGAGTTATAAGATGGTTGTTACTCTTACAAGAATTCAACATTACTATTCTAGATAGGCCTAGAAAACAAAACACAGTAGCTGATTTCCTATCTAGACTCCAAAATATCAAAGATGACACTCCGGTTGAAGATCAATTTCCTGATGAATATCTTTTTGCAATCTCTACTCAAACTCCATGGTTTGCTGATATTGCTAATTATTTAGTTTCAGGAAAATTTCCTTTGATTATGAATGCAAGGGATAAAAGAAAAATCATTAATGATAGTGCAAAATATTCATGGGTCGCTAATGAGTTGTACAAGACAGGTCCAGATTTTATTATTATAAGGTGTGTTCGTGAAGATGAGATGCCTGAGATTCTCAAGGCATGTCATGATGAACCTTGTGGCGGACACTTTGCAGATAAGAGGACAACCTATAAGATCCTTAATTTAGGATATTATTGGCCATCCTTGTTCAAGGATGCTAAGGAGTATGTCAAAAGGTGTGACCGTTGCCAAAGGGTAGGGAAACCTTCTCCTTCAGGTGAGATGCCATTACAACCTCAGGTACACATTGAACCTTTTGAAAAATGGGCTTTGGATTTTGTAGGACCTATTAGTCCTACATCAAGACAAAAGAAATATATATTAGTTTGCACTGATTATGTTACTAAATGGGTAGAAGCTAAACCATTACTTGTTGCTAATGAATCATCTGTAGTTAATTTTGTTTTTGAGGATAGTTTTACTCGTTTTGGTGTCCCAAGGGAAATTTTTACAGATCAAGGACCTCAATTTACATCAAGGCTAGTGGAGCAAATGATGGAGAAGTACAAAATCAGACATAGAAAAACAACTCCTTATTATCCACAAGCAAATGGTCAAGTGGAATCTACTAATAAGGTCATTGAAGGAATCCTAACAAAGACTGTTCATTTACATAGAAGAGATTGGGTAGCTAGGCTTCCTAAAGCCTTGTGGGCCTATAGAACTACATGGAGAAACACAACAGGCCATACTCCTTATGAGCTTGTTTATGGAAAGCAAGTTTTGTTTCCCATAGAGTTCCAAATTCAAACCTTCAAGATGGCAGTTCAGCTAGGACTTGATTTAACAGAGGCACAGAAGCATAGACTGGAGAAAATTAATGAATTGGATGAGATCAGACAAGATGCAGTTCAGAAAACAAGTCTAGTCCAACATCAAAGGGCTAGATGGCATGACAAGTACATCAAGGAGAAGAAATTCAAAGAAGGTGACTGGGCTCTCTTGTTTGATTCAAAATTCAAGGATTTTCAAGGGAAATTTCAGACACATTGGCTTGGGCCATATGAAATTGTTCGAATTTTTGATAATGGGGCAGTAAAAATCATAACTATAGATGAAGAAGAGGTCACTTTTCTTGTGAATGGTCATAGACTGAAGCTATACCACAAGCCACTCTCAAGAGAAGAGTTTGTCAAGAAGTTCCAAGAAGACAATGATGTGAAGTTAATGAAGAAGAATCTCTCTTCTTCATCAACTTGATTAAATTTTTTGAAGCATTTCTCTTTTGAAAAAAAAAAAAAGGTATAAACATGAAAACCAATCATTGATTGGCATGTTTATACAGAAAAGATAGGGTGAAAATCAGAGTCTCTCTGACACTCTAACTTTTCCCATTTTTGTTTTTACAAGCAGCTGTTACAAAAATCATAAGTTCAGATCCATAGTGTTTATGATCCATCTCATTTCATTTCACTCCATTCACTTATTCATCCATACTCCATTTCATTCCATCATTCATATTTCACTTCATTCCACATATCATTCATCTCATTCCATCCTTCATCCATCTCATTTTCATGTCAAAATATAAAATTTGATGTCTTGCTGTAAGTGAATAAAACATGTCATGAATTGCAGTACAGTTCTTGTGTTCTTTCACTCCATTTCATAAACTGAATCCATTCCATTTCATCATTCACTTCATACATATCATAACTCATCATCCATCTTCATTCATACCATATAACATTTCACCTATATTCCAAAAACACTCCATTCCGTGATTAAAATGCTCTACAGGAACATTCTACAGCTCAACAGACATTCTGCAGCTGATCAGCCTTTCTGCAGCCAGACAGTCTTTCCGCAGCTACAAACTCTGAAGGCATCAATTAGCAGACATTAGAATTGCAACAAAATGACCCAGTGTATCCATGAATCAAAAGCATCAAGAAAATTATGAAGACTCTTCCAAAGGTGAACAAGAAGACAAAGACTACAAAAATCAAATGAAAGGCAGAGGTAATAAGTTTAAATTATAATGGCATTTCATTAAAGTTTAGCATAGTTTTAGTTATGGATTGTTCGAAAAGGTTGTTTTAATTATTTTTATTGATCAACACCAATAAACCCTCCACAGACTTTGGATTAAAACCTCTCAATTCAAAGTATTCCCGCCTTTCACGCGGGTGACCCGGGTTCGATCCCCGGCAACGGCGCCAAAATGTTTGGTCTCAATCTAGTCTCCTAAACTGAGCTCATTTAATTGTCAACCAGGATTTGTAAACTGCTGAAGTGAAGTGTACTGTATGTACCTAGGTACTTGTTTCCTAATGCGTTGTGTGTAGTGTTTTGTGATGTTTTTGGTCTTTTGTGATGATTTATGATGTTTTTGGTCTTTTGGTGGTTTTATGTTCACAAGGAAAATGCCTAGAAAGCTAATGGAAATGAGCTGATGATTAAAAACATAGTGGATCCTAATTGATGGATGACAAATGACAAATGAAATTGGAATACTAAAAACAGAATCAAATCTAAACTATGACCAATCAGAAACAAAGCTTGATAATGAATTTTAAGCAAATGATTCAAAACACAAACTAAACTTGTCAAATTCTTTCATCAAAGGCATTTGAGAAAGAGCTTGAAACATGGTCAACTAAGCATGCAAATCTTCCTAACTAAACAGTTTAAACAACTAACTTATAATGATGCAACATCTTGTCCTTGATTAGAGATTTGTTGAAGTATGTTTGGAGTAAAACATTGATATCACCATAAGATTTTCTACTTTAAAGCTAATTCCTAACTCTATTCTGCAATTTAATTGAATGTCACAAAACCTTTACTCAAGAGTTATTGATTTCTTTTTCAAAGTAGTCTTTTGAGGGAGAGCTCTGTTTATGAAATGATGAGGAAATTGCAGAGGTACTTCAGGCCTTAAAATGATGTTGTCTTCTGTTCATATGGTTATAGATTAATTATGGATTTTAGAACAAGAAGAGGTTTGTGAAAAATGAAGGTTGTTTTGTTAATCCTAACAACTGAAGTAATCTAATGTGCAGTGAATAACAATTGAATGTGGAGTGACAATGCAATGAGTTGAACTACAACCAAACCTAAGATGTCACTAACCTAAAATAGTGTTAAACTACAAGTCATTATCAAACCCAAAATAAAATAACTGAATCATGAATTAAGTGCAATGAAACTCCGGAGTATCCTAACTATACTATCATGCATTATTCTATGAAATTATACAGTCTTTTTGTCCATCATTGTTGATATTTTGGAAGAGTTAGAACAATTCTGACTGTGTAATTGAGTGGAAATGCAAATGTAAAGGCTGAAAGAAATGAAAAACTAAGACATCATATCCATATCCCACTCATCATTATGATATTTTGGACAAGCGTTTAAGAGCAAGAAAAGAGATGGTGCTTAGTTCAAACACACAACTAAATCATTCATTATCACGGTCATGTCTTGGACTCCTTAAGAATTTATTGGAAGAGTTTCTTCTTGTGGAAGAGTGATTAGAATAAGTGTAACTGTGATAGTGAACAACAAAAATTACAACTAAATCCTACAGTAATATAGCCATTTCCCATTCATCATTATAATATTTTGGAAGAGCTTTCTTCTTGTGGAAGAGTTAGACAGTCTGTTTGTCCATCATTGTTGATATTTTGGAAGAGTTCCTTCTTTGGAAGAGTTAGAACAATTCTGACTGTGTAATTGAGTGCAAATGCAAATGTAAAGGCTGAAAGCAATGAAAAACTAAGACATCATATCCAGATCCCACTCATTATTATGATATTTTGGACAAGCGTTTAAGAGCAAGAAAAGAGATGGTGCTTAGTGCAAACACACAACTAAATCATTCATTATCACGGTCATGTCTTGGACTCCTTAAGAATTTATTGGAAGAGTTTCTTCTTGTGGAAGAGTGATTAGAACAAGTGTAACTGTGATAGTGAACAACAAAAATTACAACTAAATCCTACAGTACTATAGCCATTTCCCATTCATCATTATAATATTTTGGAAGAGCTTTCTTCTTGTGGAAGAGTTAGAATGAGTACAACTACAGTAGCTAATTAAAAACAACTATGAATTCAACTTCTAATCCTACAATAATATAGTCATTTCCCATTCATCATTATAGTCTTTTGGAAGAGCTTCTTCTTGTGGAAGAGTTAGAATGAGTACAACTACAGTAGCTAATTAAAAAAACTATTAATTCAAATTCAAGACGTAAAGGCAGCTAGAAGACTTATCTAATTTACACAAAATAAATCCGTGCAAGAGGCAGGGGCCCTCTACCACCTGACGGAATTCAACTCCAAATTAAATCACGCTTTCAAAACAACACTGTCTACTCCATTAAAGATGAAAGAACTTGAACATAGCACTCTGCGTCTTCAGAAATGTAGCACAGAATCTAAACAAAATCTAGCATAAAATCTAACATCAAAATCTAACATAGCTCTCGGTTTCCCAAGTGTTTATATAGAAAATGTACATAACAAGACTTGCAACAATTCACGAACATTGTCTTTCCTTATCGGAATCACATTAGGACTCTTGAAGTGGCTGCGTGAAGAGGAAAAAGACATCTGGACTGAGACAGTCCTAATAGAAGTCTGCTTTCCTAAATGTGTTCCCACGTTCCAAAACCGTACCCAAAATTCGTTTCTTCCTCCATGATGAGCAACGAACCATGTAGACATGACGTGGATTATGCCCATATGTGGTTTTTCTTGAGAGGCCACCTGGAACATACTCAAACGTGAAGACAGCTGCAGAATCGCCGGTTAGCTACGGAATGTCTGCATTCTGCAGCTAGTTCCAGTCAAAATGCTTTACAATGGAAAAAATCACAAAACTTAGCAAGTCAGTCATGTAAATCATTCTAGAAGTAATTTTAACTATATTCATTGATCAATTGGGTCTAAGATAGCAATGGACAAAGGAAAATGAGGTAAAATGGAATGAAAGAAAGCACAATTTTGAGGCTCAACAAAATGTATGTGATTTTCAATTTTTTCAGTCGTAATAATACTCCACTCGCAACACTGGTTGCCTTTGCCAAAGCTCCATGCCATTCATTCCCTGCAAGATAGATGGAAAGCTCATCATTCAGTCCAAAAGCCAAAAGAAAGCAAAACAGAGTTCTTTTGAAAAAATGTCAAGTTTTCAACATTACAAAGTGGGTTTTCAAATAGAAAAAATCAAAATCCTTGGCATAAAATATATTTTCAAGTTTAAAACTTCATTTGTGTGCTAAGAGATAGTAGTGAGCCAAGGAGAACCCGTGAGGACTGAAGGAATAAGCTTGAAGGGCAGACTTTGTTGAAGTTGCAGAGTGCGACGCGTTGGGCAGGTGTCGCGACACATCGGGTGTGCGCGGCGCATTGATTCGACTGCCTGTGTGTGAATTTGAACCAGCGCGGCGCATTGGGCCGGAACACAATTTTTTTTCCATTTCTTCAAAAAATCCAAATCGACTCATTCTCCCTTGCTCCAAGTAAGTCCATGCGACCTTGTAATTGCCATGAACAAGTATTTGGTGTTGATTATGAAGATTTGAATACAAAAACTCAAAACCCTATTCTCTTGTTTTAAGATTGCTCCTAGGTTTTAAAATTGGTTTTTGTGTCAAACACTTCCATTCCCCACCTTGTTTTGTCCACCCCCTCACTTTTATCTTATCATAGCAGCTCATCCCCTATCCCCTTACATCCCTAAAGTCACTCATTTCTCTCCCATTCTCATTATCCCCATCCCACTTGTAAACTTTTCCAAACCCCAAGTTTATCCCAAGAAGTTAAGTGGTTGTCCCTTGTCCCTAAACTTATCAAATCATAGTTTTCAAAAGGCAAATTTCACTTGATAAAAGTCCATTATTCCCATTATCCTATTCCTCCATATTCCCTCCCATATTACCTCATATTTGGCAATCAAATAAAAACACCAAAATTCTCATTTTCATCCAAGATAACATAGACCTTGCACAAACCTTGGACATCATGGAGACAGATACCAATACATCTTATGACCGAGAAAGTGATTCCACCACTGAACTACATGCACCTAGAAGTCCTCATAAGAGTGGTAGACATGTGAGGGAGGATCCCACCTCATTGGTTGAATTGCAGGCTTGTCCACTTGCTATGGCATGTTTTCGAGAGCAGTCTTGTTATCAATTTTGTGAAATGGTTGCTAGGGTCCATCATCATCAGGAGCTGGCTCGTTTGTTTGTGTTGCATTTACATGATGGTCAGGTCACCCTTTCCAGTGTGATATTCACTTTAACACCTGAAACTATCTCTCAAGCAACCGAAATACCGAATGTTGGAGAACAATGGAACAAAAGACAGCAGGTTGACAGAGTGCATTATGAGCCATATATCAGGCCTAGCTCTGTGAAACAACTCAGCAGGGTATTTCATGGGAGGATTTAATTTCTAATGATTTCTTCATAGCTCCTCAGGTTCCTTCGGAGGTTGTTCATGATGCAGGTGAACCTTCATATCATCATGAGTGTTAGGAGACAGAGACTACTAGTGTGTCGATGTATTTCACTTATCAGAGAGGCACCAGAGGATTATTTGCAGTAGCCCAGCGAGTATTATCTCCACCTAGGGTGGAAGGGGTTTCGCTTCCGTCATCAGAAGCATAGGTATAGGTACAGGACAGAGGTAAGAGGCCCATGTAGGATGAGGGGCCTTCAGGAGCCCAGGATACAGGATTTATACTCATTGATGAGGATTTGAGCTCACCAAGCTCAAAATTGAGAGAGACTATTCAGGAGCAGAAGGCGGAGATAGATACTTTGTCTGTCAAGTTGAAAAGAGCCCAATGGATTATCAACTACCTTGAGCAGTGAAACAAACACTTGGAAGATCAGCAAACTATCATGGAGTTGCAAAATATCCGTGAGAATCAGCAAGCTGCCCAAAGAAGCCAAACCGAGATGACATCCATTGAGCGAGAGATTGAGGCTGATTGAGAGACTTGGCTTGAGAGGGTCAATATTCATCTGGAGAAGATGTTGGAGAAGGCCAACAAGGAAAAGAACATGTTAAGGCACATGAAGAATCATTATTGGGCGCGAAATCATGTTTTCAAAGTGCGAATCAAAATTCTGAAGGCAAAGCTAAGGAGGGCACTAAAGCATCGCAATAGGCATGATAGGCTCCAAATTTTGGCCGAAGCTTATTTGGATCAGCATAGTTCTTGATGGTGGACGTTCAGCCCAAATTTCAAGAAATTTGGGAAACTTTTTGTCAATTTTGAATTTCTTGGCCTTTATATAGATTTTCTTGCCCAACGCATCGTGCCACTTGGCACGCGCTTACAAGTTTTTGGTTACCTAAAGGGTCAAAAACACCTTAAAAATGGCCTTTCTGCCACTTTTTGGACACACAGGAATCCGTGTTGGGAGATTTGATTTTTGGAGAGGTAAATGGAAACCAAATTCAGAAATTCCACTTGGGTTGGAGAGTATACAGGAAGATATTTCCAACAAGCTATCCTTTGTTCAATTTGGACTCTGGGAAGGCCCTCAAAATCAGCTCCAAAGTGGCGCGACACATAGAGATTTCATGCGCGGTGCATTGGAAATTTTGGCCTAGTTTTCACTCAGTAACTCAGTTTTTCACCTAGTTTTGGCCAGTTTGACTTTTTCATCTTCAAATGTGAAAATATTGATGTAAATTGATGTAATTTCATGGCTTTTATGTAATTTTGGCACATTTTTACTCATGTAAGTAGATTCATTCACCAAAAAGTGAATTGTAACTGAATGAATCAGTTTCCTATCTTATAGAGGCAAGCTGTTCCACTTCCTGTTTTCTAGTTCTTAGTTTAGATCTTGTTGAAAAATATCCTAAACTAGTGAGCTAGACCCCTAGAGGCATGGGGATGAGTTAGGCTTGTCTATATCTTGTATTTTCTCAGTCATTTTCAGGGTTGGACACTTGAGATTGCTTTGAGCTTCATTGTACATTTCATCTCTGCATTTTGGCAAAGGAATAGACCAGGGTTTGCAGCACTCCTTGGGATCCATGTGGCTCTTTGTTTTGATGATTTCTTTCTCTCTGTGATTGTAATTTTACTGATGTTTCATGTGCATCATCTTCCTTCTCATTTCTTCTTAAGTTAAACAAACAAGTAGTAAAGGTGGAATTCATTAGATTTGTAGTGCTTTACCTTGAGTTTTGTTTAACTTTCTATGTTTTCAAATTTTTGAAGAGGATTCCTGAAAGCCTCTTGCCCTCTTCAACTCCTCACCGGTCTGAGCTATTAATTTCATTCAAATTTGAAGTGTCAAAACAATTTCCTTCCTTGCCCCATTCAGCTCTCTGCAAAACTGATCAATTCCCAGACCCAAAATTTGCCCTTCCCTTTGATCCAACAAACCCTTACAAAATCAAATAAAAATCTTTTACATATATACCTAGCCTAAAATTAGCCTTTATTTCAAGTCATCTCAAGCCTCATTGATTATTTTTCCTGAGATTGACCCGAAGAGAGCCCTCTCCTGATCTGGTAGGGCTAGCTACCAAATTAAGCATGGTTTGATGTTACCCTAGACTCTGCCTTCCTTCAGCCTGACGTAGATTTAGGCAATAAAAACACTAAAAGGAATATAATGAAAAATCAAGCTGGTCGTCTCGATTTGGGATCCAGGGGAAAATCTCTGTGTTTATCTGTTTTATGTTTTATGCTTTCTCTATTGTTTATTTTCTGTTATAACATTCGTGTGTAGATAATTTTTATTCAGGGTTAAAACCTACATTTGGTATTAGAGTTGTTTCAGCTTCAAGGGGACGCCTTTGCTGCTGAGGGTTTTTTGCTCGGGCCTGAGGTAGACCCTGTTCAGTGGGAGATCTATGGGATCGATTCTTGCGGTGAAAGAAGATGGCGAGTGGTGGTGCTAGCCATCAGTATTTTTTACATGTTAGTGATGACTATATCTATAGCTGAGTTTTCTAGAAACTGATTTCCTTATGTCAATATGTCATCCAGAAAACCCTCCTAAAAACTTTTTTCACCCTTCTATCTTTTCAGTTCGCCCATGTCAAAATCAAAACCTCATATCACAATCCTATCTAGCTTCAGCCTTATTGGTCTGCCCATCAGCTTTAAAAGGCAAATCCACATCTGTTTCAAAAGTTTCCCCTATGTTAGGAAGTGGCTCTTTAAGACATTTCACCCTTGGCAATCATCAAAAAGCCAAAAAGCCTCCGTCTGCTACAAACCAACCATGAATGACCTCCTACTTTGCAAATGAAATTGACAAGCAGCCCTAAGTCGCGCCACTCACACCCCCTAGATCTCAGCACTGCATAAAACCCAATCTCAAGCTGACTATTAGGTTTTTCACAGTTTTCTATGGTTTCTACAAAGGCAGGAAATATATTTCATCTCACGGAGTAAATGTTTGAGTTTACAGTTAGAGGAACAGCTGCTTCTAAATGTAACTTGAGCCTTTAGATATGTCTGCAAAACAGAAAGCTACTCATCTGGACTTTACAGCTCTTTCCAGCATGAAAATCACAGTAAGAAAAGGTCACCACTGTCTCAGCAAACTGGTAAATTGTCAAGGCCCAGAACCTCCTTCATTCACAAGCAGAGGGTTAGGGCGCCTCCTTCATCCATAAGCAGAGGGCGCGGGCCAGTATTGACTTAGAAGGTTGCAAAAGTCCAGGTTTTCCTTTACTGAAACAATGAAACAATATCTTCAGGTTTTATGAATGTAATTGATGATCATAACAAGAATGGAGCTTGAAATATGCTAGCTCAAAGGAAAGGAGAGTCAGGTTTGATAAAGAAGGTCATCTGAAGCTTTCAAATCATGTAAATTGCTGAACTTTAGAAAGGCCTGTCATCAGTAAACATCCCAATCATAAGAAGCCTGTTTTGTCCAAGATCAAATGGAATAGATGTTGTTAACCAATGCCATTACACAGGCAGAAGGAAAGTCCTTGGTTTTTGAAAAAGCACTGACCTTCATAGTCACAAAGATTTTTTGTCAAGTAACCTGTTATGAGATGACCAAGCCAAATGATAAATATCTCAGTCACCCTTAGAACAGTACAGGGAAACAGTGTCACTGTGGCTAGGGTTTCTTCTGAAATACAGTGATGCTTGCAAGTAAAGATGCCGAGATTGATGTTGTTCAAGTGGTTCACTTACCATCACATTCAGAGAAAGGTTGTGTCAAACAGAGTTGTTAAATAGCCTTCAGATACCTTACCTGATGAAGAGCCTCCTCCATATATGAGCAGATGGCCAAAGCCATTGCAGGTTGTTGAAAACTGATTGGTCTAAAAAGTGCAAGAGAAAGGACACAAAGAAATTGAATAAAGGAGTCATTGCACAGGTAAGTGTTACTGTTTATGGTGCAAAGGTATTGTTTTCCCTCTTCAAAGAGTTATCTGTCAGACTGTACCTGCAGTAGAAGAAAGAAAATCTTGAATATATGTGTGCCATTGATACCAAAAAGAAGGCATTTTCCTTGAGGGAAAGGGTCAAGCAACAAAACAATATCACATGCCAAAGGTCCAAAGAAGCGCTTTTCAAGAAATGGTGTTTACAGCTTTCAAATATTTCTGGCGCATTATGAATGGTCCTTCCTTGATAAAAATCACTAAGAAGGTAAAACAGTGGCCAAAGTTGAGCTATAGAATACATGATGAACAGGTATACAATGCTATAAATAAACAAAGAAGTAGTTTGATAAACTGTCAGTTTTTGAGTTTATGGAAAATGCATCTCTCTCACCATTCAAGAGACAGATATATCATGAGTAATGTACCTTCAGGTAGGAAGTTATTTAAAACAAAAAGGAGGCGCCTTTTGAAATTGAGAAACCATAACCAAATCCAAGTTAGGTCAGTAAACTTGGCACCTTTTGTATTTAAAGATTGGAGAAAGCAGTCAAAAGACCAAAGATTGTCAAAACAGGTTTACAGAATCCTGTCCTCTCAGCAACCAATCAGTGTTCAGGTATTTCATTAGCAGTTTTATAACGCAGTGGCAGAGGTGATGAAGAATTCGTTGAGTTGCTTAGTTTCAAAGCCCGGGGTCAGAATCAATGTTCGGGTGTATATATTCAAATGACAAGCCCAAAGTTTAAACACAAAACAGAAATAAGCAAGCCAACATTCATTTTCCCAAAGTTTAAGACCGTTAAGACTTGTTTTGAATTGACATCAAATAGTAAGTGTGAGGGAAATATTGTCAATTTCAAAACTGAAACTAGAGCCCGCGCCTCCATAGCATCAAACAAGAAGGATTCTGGTCAAAATAACATAGTCTGCACGTTTCTGCACTGCGCGACGTGCCTGGGTTTGTGCGCGACGTGCCTGGGCGGAAAATTACAAAGGGCCCTTTGTCGGCGCGACGTGCCTGTACGTTGGCGCGACGCGCCTGTACAAGGCAGCCCGACCACCCGACAGGCCGACCCGACAAGTACCTTCTGCGCGACGTTTTTTCTTCAAAGGGTGTCGCGCAAGTGTCCAAAGTCTTCAGCGATTCTTCAGCCCTTCAAACAGGTGTTCATCAAAATTTGAGGTATTTTTATATGTTCCCCCATCAATTTCAAGGTTTTGATAAAGGACAAGAAGGTTTAAAAACCCCGGACATTGTCATTTTAGTTAAAAGAAAAAGCAGTCATTTCTACACAGTAAGCTGAAGTTTTGCAATATGATAAGAGGCTGAATTTGTCATTCAAAGAGAACATATAGAGATACGGGGTTTTGAGGTAGAGGGCCAGTTTGTTTCATCTTCAAATCGATCGAAGGGCAGAGGTTTTCCTGTAAAAAGCATTGTTTTGATTAAAAGGAGATTTCATGGATGATGAACCACGCACTCAAGAGGAACCTCCCCTACTCGTCATCCAAACATTTACAATTACTAAATAATGAAGAAGCAAGACTTTGCTGAGGGGGTTTTGACATTCTTGTTGTTTGAAAGAGAAAACTCATATAATCTCTGTCTAAAAGCTTGATAGTCTTCTAAAGCTCTGTCATTTTACCCCAGCCCTGTGTTTTTACTGTCTAGACATATGTAGGATGGTTTGCTAGAGATACAAATTGTTGAAGGGTGGCACACTTATACAGGGTAAGGTTTTAATGGTTGAAAGCCTCCTTGAGCAAGGAGTTTTCGTGTGTTGGTTGACATCAAAGATTTCAAGAACAGAGTGGCTGTTGGCATTTTCTCACAAGCACACCTTTTAGCAAACTGCCCCCCTTTTTCACTGTATTTTTCACTACTGTAAGTGTGTTGGCAAAGAGTTTCCAAAGGTGAACAAGCATATTAAAGGACAGAGTTGTTGGTGGTTAAATTTAAACATTGGAGGCAGAGGTACACAGGTGATGGTTGATCTTTTAACTTCACAAGAAAAAGTGTCCTTCATAAAGCACTGTGTATTGATTTTTTCATCTAACCTAGGTCTGCCCTCTTTTTCACCATATTGTATCATTTTGAAAAGTTGATTGACAAAGAGATTCTAAGGATGAACTGTACACTGAAGGGCAGAGTTCGTTGATGGGAATTTAACTTTGAAGGCAGAGATACAAAAGTGGTGTTTGATTTCTTAAACTTCACAGGTGAAAGGGTGTGTTTCCTAAAGCATTGTGCATTGATTTTACATCTAACTTGGGTCTGCCTTTTCTAGAAACCATATTGTATCATGTTGAAGATTTGTTGACAGAGATGTTCTGAAGGTGAATAGGGCTACTTCTAAAGGACAGGTGGTTGATGATTACAGTTTTATATTGAAGACAAAGATGTAGCTATGATTGATTGACCTCTGACAAACTCACCAGGAGTAGTTTTTCAAAACTGTGCACAGGAAATTGACACAGGAGTTTGTCTCATCTTTACACAGGGTACCATATTAAAAGGTTTGCCTGGCTGAAGTGCATCCAGAGTTGAAAGGTTGTTTTTAAGGAGTGCAGAGGTGGCTTATTCAAAGAAACATTGTTGCATTTTATTCAAAACCACAGTGTCCATATCTGTCCAAACAGTATAGTGGCCAGTTTCAATCCAGCAGGGCATTTTTCATACAGTAAAGGCAGTTTGCCTCTTCCAAAGCTTGTTCAAGTAAGAATGCCTCCAAAGCAAGATCACAGGAGCGGTCCACATAAGAGATATGAGCCTATCTCCATAGAAGAAATCAATGCTCACCCATCAGTGCTTTTCAATTTCCATGAAGTAGGCCGTCTTGATTTCTGCCAGAGGATAGAAGAAGTCAAGAGTTTTTCGCCACTTACACATTTGTGCGCTTTGAGATTCAAGGACAAACACTTCCAGTTAGCGGGTCTTGATTTCAAAATCTCCCCAAGGTATGTATCCAAGGCTACAAAGATCCCGTATCATGGTGAAAAGTGGTTTAAACAAGCGCATCTTGATCTAGAGGATTATAAACCTTTCATCAAGCCTGAACATAGGGAAACCATCACTGCTATTTTCCCTTTTTCCTATCTTCTTGACAGTTATGCTCCACTGATGAAAGCCATAATGAGATATTTCACTTGTGAAGGGAGGTTTAACCAAATTTATGCCTATCATGTCCGCTTGTTGATGCATTTTACCAGAAGCAGGCAATTAAACCTTCCATACTTTTTGTCCAAAAGCATAGAGAAAATGGCAGCTACTGTCCAAAAGAAGGCTCCACCTCAACAAATAACTTCTCTCTTTCATCATTCCTTGATCAAGATTATCTTCTTACACCAGCTGGAGAAGAAAGGGGTTTCATGGGATTCATTCATTAGCCATGCAGATTTCGCCACTGTCCCTCCTGTTCATGTGTCTCCTACTCAGCCTGTCCATCGCCCAGTGCCTTTGTCTCGTAGGCCTACCCCTAAAAAACTCAAGATGACCACTGGGCAGCCAAGTCAAAAGGGAGAAGGAGAGGGCAGTGAACCACAAGGAGAAAAAGAAGGCAGTGAATAGCAGCAGCCAGATTTTGAGGGACAGCAGCAGTTGGAGATTAGTGAACAGCAGCAGCCAGATTTTGAGGGACAGCAGCAGTTGGAGATTAGTGAACAGCAGCAGCTACAGGTTGGTGAACAGCAGCAGGTACAAGAAGAGGGACAGCAGCAGACAGAAATTGAAGAGCAGCAAGTTGAGCAAACAATTGAAGCGCCTTTTGAGCCACAAACTGGACAGGATGTTAAGGAAGGACAGCAAGCTGAAGGTGCCTCCTTGACAATGATCAAAATTGTTCCTAAAAAGAGGAAATTGACCAAAAGGACAACTTCTAGCTTGCCAAGGAGAAAAAGCGCCAGATTAGCTTTCAAAGGCAAAAGCATAGTTGGGGAAAGTGCCAAACATAGAGGTAAATCAGCTGTCATCCCTATCCCAAGCGATGACAGTGATAATGAGGCCCGCATCCTTGAAAACCTCCTCATTCACAAAGAAGGGAAAATTGAGGTGTTACAAGAAGACCTTCAAAGGGCGAGGAATTTCAACCACTTCTTTGAGGTTGAAAACAAACAAATGAAGTATCATGCAGCCATTCATGAGGCAAGGGCGATCAAGTATAAAAAAGAGGCAGAAAAGGCGCAAGTAAGAATTGAAGAGCTCATTGGCGAGTTTGATGATGAAGAGGAGGAAGACCAGCCTAGGCGGAAGAGGCGTAGGACCATCGGGCTTAGAAGAGCCTTGGAGAAATAGAGAGCAGAAGAACAAGCTCATTTCGAAGCCTTTCCTCTCACTGCCCTCCTTGAGCAGGAAATTGAGGAAAAAAAAGAAGCGTGGCTTGAGAGAGCTAACCAGCATTTGGAGACAAAGCTTGAGAGGGCGAATAGGGATCTTGAGCTACAGAGAAAGAGGACTCTTCACTTTCAGAAGCTAAATCAGTTTGCCAGGCGAAAATTAAAGGTAGCGCAAGAGAAATTGAAGAAGTTGAAGGAGAGGCGCCTAGCACGGAAGGAAGGGAAAAGCATATCAGCCCTTGATATTTTGGCTTCAGCTTCAGAGCATGTCTCTATGGACCCTTGAGGGTCATGCATGCCAATTTTGGGCCTGTTTCGGCAACTTTTTGTTTTTTGGCATTTTTTGGGTTTTGGCCAAAAACTCATAAATTCGCCATTTCAGTTTGATGAATTGTCAAGGGAGGAGGATGATACCGATGGATGCCATAATTCCATGAGCAGGTCTCCAGCGATTTTTAGGGCATTTGAAGATCATTCGCCCCCTCAAATTGGCGAAAAACAGCCTCATTTTGCACATTCTGCCCGCCATATCAGCAGTCTGCTATTTTCTGGGTTTTCGCACACAGGTACAGTTTTGAGGGACTTTTAGAGATCAGATTGAGGTGATTTCACTTGCGTCGGAAAGAATACACAGAGAGCTTTCCAACAAGCCATCATGAGCCTCATTTCGACACCGGGAAGGCTGCCATTTGCCTTCAGCAAGTCAGGGGACCTTTTTCAGGCATAAATATGAAGTATTTTTGTAATTTTTGAACTCCAAAAATCTGCTTTTCCCAAATGTGCGTTAAGCTATTTTTATCATGGGGAAATCATGCAAAGTCAATATAATTTCCGTTTTTAGCAGTTTTTTAGATATTTTATGGGATATTTTGTGCCTTGGGCTTTGCAAAGCCTCAAGGACAAGTTTAGATATTTTGACTTGGCCAATGGGATAGCTAGTTGCTCCATGAGGTTTTCCTCCCTCAATCCTATTTATCCCATGGTTCTCATTGTAAATCAGAGGCCGAACTTGAGAGAAGAATTAATGCATTGGTCATATGAGCTTTGAAGAATACACTTGAGTTATGATTTTTGGACTGCCTCTTGGATGCTTTTGAGGAATGATGTAGGATTGTTGATGGATTCCTTGACATGGTAGAATGGTATAGTGCTTCTTAATGTGTTTTGTCTTCTAGTTTTCATTCATACTACATATTTCTTGCTGCTATAGATCAGTAAAGATTTATTTTGAGATATGCCCATGGAGGCACCTCAAAATCCCTGAATCTTCATAGCTTGATGTTTTCTTCTCCCTTAGTTATGCTAAAGAATTCTTAGCTGCTCTTTAGTAACCTAAGGTATTGTTGCTAAGTTTTATTCATCAGTTCTATGTATGTTGAGTAGGATGTATGGTTTTCCCTACCTACCTATCAGCTGCTCATATTTCTGTCCGCAAAACTTTCTCTTTGACTGATTTGTTGATCATTTTGTTGAACCAAGGAGGCCTAGTCCCGATCTAGCCCTTTGCCTAAAACTATGAAAACTTATTTTTCCAAGTGCCCAATGACTTAGAGACTATGTTTAGGCGTTCCGGCATAGTTTATGAGTTGTTAGTTTGTCTCACGTGTTTTCCCCAAAGTCTGATAGCCATTTCCCTAAGTTAGAGGGTCTTATACCTCTATGTATGGCTGGAATGTTTGATTTCTATGTATTAATTAGCTTATAGTTATACTTAGCATGATTAATGGCTTGCTATTACATGTTCATGTCTGTTATTAACTAGTTACACTTGAAATCCCTTGTCTTTCACCAACTTATTGTCCATTTAATCCATTTTGCCCAGAGATCCCTTCTATCGTGAATCAAATCGGCCCTACAGCAGCTTTACATCATCACCTCATAAGCTTCCTTGACCTGTTTGACCCCATAGCCAAATTTATTGACATCTTGTTATCTAGTTTATGTATTTGATCAATTTTATCCCTCGAAAACTTAAAAACTAAAAAAACCAAAAACACACCTCATAACTAGCCTAATATCAGAACATCGCAAGTAAACACACCGACATCTTTTACACTTATAGAGAGAGCCCTCTCTGAGTCCAGGAAGGCTAGGTCCTTGGGCTCCAAAGCTTGGTTTGATGTTACATCGTCATTTGGCTAGCCAATCGGCCAAATCACGGGACCCTAACATAATGGCGATCACGGTGGGACCTTGAGTCAAAACATCCTAGGTATCCCTTAGGAACTCTCAAAATCTCAGTCAAACTTAGAAGAGTAGAATCTGGTTGTCTCACCATCCTAGCAAAATGATGACTCAGCTGTAGGACACTCTTCCAAACCTTAGTACTACATAAAACTCAGAAAAAACCACAAAAAATCCCTTAGATTGGTTTTTGTCAAGTACTGGTGGTGGACCATACAAATATACCTCAAAACAACTAAAAATCCACCTGGCGACTCCACTAAACTCTAGTAAGCCTTAATATTTTACTAAGCTCCAGGCTACTATCCAATAAACCTATCCCATCGCTCACTAACATAGCGGGAGATGGTGGGACACTGAGTACATAATAGTCCAGCAAACTCTTATAGACTCTTTGGTCTTTTAGGTCTCATAAACGAGCAAGCAGTCCATAGACCCATTTAGAGTAAACTCTTTTTGTTCTCATCACCCTAGCAAAGTGTTGAAACAAGTCTAGGATACTTTAAAACATAGGCTGCACATAAAACTCAGAAAATTCAAAAACATTCTCAGAATAGTTATTGTTGGTGGACCATAGCTATCTTCATAAGAACAACCCATTTTTTACCTGGCGACTCCACTAATCCATCCCTTTGAATCAAATCGGCCCTACAGCAGCTTTACATCATCACCTCATAAGCTTCCTTGACCTGTTTGACCCCATAGCCCAATTTATCTACATCTTGTTATCCAGTTTATGTATTTGATCAGTTTTATCCCTCGCAAAACTTAAAAACTAAAAACCAAAAAACACACTTCATAACTAGCCTAATATCAGAATACCGCAAGTAAACACACCGACATCTTTTACACATATAGAGAGAGCCCTCTCTGAGTCCAGGAAGGCTAGGTCCTTGGGCTCCAAAGCTTGGTTTGATGTTACATCGTCATTTGGCTAGCCAATTGGCCAAATCACGGGACCCTAACATAATGGCGATCACGGTGGGACTTTGAGTCAAAACATCCTAGGTATCCCTTAGGAACTCTCAAAATCTCAGTCAAACTTAGAAGAGTAGAATCTGGTTGTCTCACCATCCTAGCAAAATGATGACTCAGCGGTAGGACACTCTTCCAAACCTCAAGACTACATAAAACTCAGAAAAACCCCAAAAAACTCCCTTAGATTGGTTTTTGTCGGTATTGGTGGTGGACCATACACATATACCTCAAAACAACTAAAAATCCACCTGGCGACTCCACTAGCCTCCAGTAGGCCTTACTACTTTGCTAAATTTTAGAATACCATCCGATTTAGCCACCTCATCGCCACACTAACATAATGGCGATCACGGTGGGACTTATTGAGTTCATGATAGTCTAGCAAACTTTTATAGACTCCTTAGTCCTTCAAATTTTAAACTTGAACCATCAGCCTTTAGAATCATTTAGTGTAAACTCTCTGTTTCACCATCTTAGCAAAGTGATGAATCAGGTTTATAACACTCTTACATCCTAGGCTGCACATAAAACTCAGAAAAAACCACAAAAACTCCCTTAGATTGGTTTTTGATAGTATTGGTGGTGGACCATACAAATATATCTCAAAACAACTAAAAATCCACCTGGCGACTCCACTAGCCTCCAGTAGGCCTTACTACCTTGCTAAATTTTAGAATACCATCTAATTTTGCCACCTCATCGCCACACTAACATAATGGCGATCACGGTGGGACACTGAGTGATTAAAAGCTTAGTTTCCCTCATCTTTAGAAGCCTTTAAGAATAC
>CM076583.1:941273558-941325480 GCA_034641835.2 Pinus albicaulis | reverse complement strand
TTTTGCTCCCTCAAGCCTATTTATCCCATGGTTCTCATTGTAAATCAGAGGCTGAACTTGAGAGAAGAATTAATGCATTGGTCATATGAGCTTTGAAGAATACATTTGAGTTATGATTTTTGGACTGCCTCTTGGATGCTTTTGAGGAATGTTGAAGGCTTGTTGATGGATTCCTTGACATGGTAGAATGGTATAGTGCTTCTTAATGTGTTTTGTCTTCTAGTTTTCACTCATAATTCATTTTTCTTGCTGCTATAGATCAGTAAAGATTGATTTTGAGACATGCCCATGGAGGCACCCCAAAATCCCTGAATCTTCATAGCTTGATGTTTTCTTCTCCTTTAGTTATGCTAAAGAATTCTTAGCTGCTCTTTAGTAACCTAAGGTATTGTTGCTAAGTTTTATTCATCAGTTCCATGTATGTTGAGTAGGATGTATGGTTTTCCCTACCTACCTATCAGCTGCCCATAGTTCTTTCCATAAAACTTTCTCTTTGACTGATTTGTTGATCATTTTGTTGAACCAAGGAGGCCTAGTCCCGATCTAGCCCTTTGCCTAAAACTATGAAAACTTATTTGTCCAAGTGCCCAATGACTTAGAGACTATGTTTAGGCATTCCGGCATATTTTATGAGTTGTTAGTTTGTCTCATGTGTTTTCCCCAAAGTCTGATAGCCTTTTCCCGAAGTTAGAGGGTCTTATACCTCTATGTATGGCTGGAATGTTTGATTTCTATGTATTAATTAGCTTATAGTTATACTTAGCATGATTAATGGCTTGCTATTACATGTTCATATCTGCTATTAACTAGTTACACTTGAAATCCTTTGTCTTTCACCAACTTATTGTCCATTTAATCCATTTTGCCCAGAGATCCCTTCTATCGTGAATCAAATCGTCCCTACAGCAGCTTTACATCATCACCTCATAAGCTTTCCTTGACCTGTTTGACCCCATAGCCCAATTTATCTACACCTTGTTATCCAGTTTATGTATTTGATCAGTTTCATCCCTCACAAACTTAAAAACTAAAAAAACCAAAAACACACTTCATAACTAGCCTAATATCAGAACACCGCAAGTAAACACACCGACATCCTTTACACTTATAGAGAGAGCCCTCTCTGAGTCCAGGAAGGCTAGGTCCTTGGGCTCCAAAGCTTGGTTTGATGTTACATCGTCATTTGGCTAGCCAATCGGCCAAATCATGGGACCCTAACATAATGGCGATCACGGTGGGACTCTGAGTATTAAAAGCTTAGTTTCCCTCATCTTTAGAGATATTTAAGAATACTATCTGATTGACTTATCCCACTGCTCACTAACATAGTGACACTCACAGTAGGACCTTCTGAGTTAGTGACAATCTAAGTACAACTTAGTAACTCCTGAAGTCTCAATCAAGCTTAGTAAACTTAGAGATTGTTTGAAGAGTAGAAAATAGCTCTTTCACCATCTTAGCAAAATGATGAGTCAGTTATAGAAAACTTTTCCAAACCTTGTAGGCACATAAAACTCAAAAAACCACAAAAAAATCCCTTAGATTGGTTTTTGATAGTATTGGTGGTGGACCATACAAATATATCTCAAAACAACTGATTTTCCACCTGGCGACTCCACTAACTTCTAGTAAGCCTTACTATTTCACCAAACTCTAGGCTACTATCCGCTAGACCTTTCCCATCACTCACCAACATAGCGGGAGATGGTAAGACACTGAGTCCATAATAGTCCAGCAAACTCTTATAGAATTTTTGGTCCTTTAGGTACCATAAACAAGCAAGCAGTCCATAGACTCATTTTTTAGAGTAAACTCTTTTTGTTCTCATCACCCTAGCAAAGTGTTGAAACAAGTCTAGGATACTTTAACAAACCATAGGCTGCACATAAAACTTAGAAAATCCAAAAACATTCTCAGATTAGTTACTGGTGGTGGACCATAGCTATCTTCACAAAAACAACCCAGTTCCACCTGGCGACTCCACTAATCCATCCCTTTACTTTTGACCATCCTTCACCTTAGTAAAACTTTACAAAAACCACTCATCCAGAACATTCACCAAAACCATCCTCTCTAAACTCTGGATCTAAAATCTGGCTTCACGAAGAATCAATACCAGAGCCCATCCAGACCCAAATCCCCCTATCATAGTAGATGACCCAGAAAAGATTCTGTGGCAAGCTTCTGAAACTGAACATCTAGCTACTGGTGGATCCATCCGTAGAACAAGATCTGTACCTAAACATCGCACTATCTTACTAGATTCACCTTTTGAAATAAAGTCATCACAAGCTCTTCCTAGAAGAAAATCATATAGTAAGACAAAATTTGACGATCTTGAACCCCTAAGCCCACCACAGAGTCCTAGTAGAGAAGCTTCACCCACCACTCCTCCTGATTCTCAGCTTCTTTGTCAATTTGGCTCCTATCATCCCAGATCTGCTCAAAACCAGATCACTAGTCCAAGTTCATCCGCCACACCTGGTCAGACCATCACTGTTCAAACCACTTCATTTCAGCCTACTAGTCCTCATCTTGTACATCATCCATTAGCTCCAGTCATGGCAGCCTGGTACGCACCTTTGGTGTTGCCACCGCCTTTAGCTCCTCTCCCAAACAAGTATCAAGACAAAATCCCACACTTTACTGGAGAAGACACCACCACACCCCAACAGCATATAAGTAGAATGACTGATGCTTATGAATACCTAGAGGTACAAGACGAGACTGTCAGAATGAGAATATTTGCTCAAAGTCTTGGTGGTGAACCTAAAGCATGGTTCAAAAGCTTAGCTCCAAACAGTATCCATGATATCCCAGAACTACATCAAGTTTTCAGAAATAGGTGGGAAATCCGAAGAAACCCCATTCAAATCCTGTCAGAATATAACAACCTAAAATGGGAAAATGGGGAAAGTGTCCAAGCTTACTGTACTAGGTTCAACAGTGTATATAACTCCCTCCCACCTCATTTCAAACCTCCACTTGGTTTAGCTTTGGCAAAATTTCCCGAGGGTTTTGATCCGGACATGACATATCATCTGAGAGACAAGGATCCCCCTACTTTAGAGGAAATGCAACAAATAGCTATAAAAGCAGATGCCAACTTAGCTGAAAAAAGAGCTAGAACTAGATCAGAAAGAAAAGTCACATATAGAGACGAGGTCTCCACTTCATCACCTTCCCTAGATCCCAGAATAGATGACTTAGTCAAATCCATGGCTAAAATGTGGGAAAAGATCAATGAAAAAGCTCCTGTTAGGGACAATCAGCCAAACCCCCCAATCAGAAACCGAAACCAAAGCTTTAGGAGGGAGCAGCCTCAAAACAGACCAAGGGATAATGACCAACAGATCAGGCCACCATTCAATGAAAACTATGTGGAAGAAGATGATAGGGACTCAGAACCTCTTGATGAACATCATTTAAACCTCATAGGGTCTGACAATGAGAGTGAGGTGTACCTCACCGAAGAAGAACAAGCGTTCTTTTCTCCTGATCAAGATGAGACCAATTATGAAGATCCCGATGACCCTGCCATAGAGTTTCAAAATGCTATCGTAGAAGCCCACAGGCGATATGACCTTAGAAGCAAAAGAAACCAAGATAATGTCAAGAAAGGTAACTCTGATACTGCTAAAACTCCAAATACCATCCTAAAAAACGCATCAAGCAGTGACAAAATCAAGGTTGAGAAGACTGACCAAAGCCAAGCTAAAGTTACCCAAACTAGTCCTCTCTCAGATACTCCTGATACTTCTACAAAGGTCACCAAAACAACTATGGCAAATAAAATCCCTAAACAAGGTCAACAAACGCAGAACACAGACAAGGTCTTAGCTGAAAAAGCTGAAACAAACATGTCCAAACTTCAAATGCCTTTTAGCTTTGAAGGCGAAATCGCTAAGATCAAAATCACCATGCCTCTTACTGAACTCATTGCCCAAAACTCTTATAAATCCCAAGTACTAAAAGTATTAAATCTAGGGAATGATGCAAACACTGTTAATCTCACTGATGACATTCCTGAAGTATTGTTTGGTCCAAAGATAGAGGGAAAATTCCAAGAGGGAGCTACTCTTCCTTTTTACATTAGCCTAAACATCCACGACCAAATCCTCCACAATGCCATGCTAGACTCCGCCGCCTCGCATAATCTTATGCCGAAAGTAGTAATGGAAAGATTAGGCTTGGAAATCACAAGACCATACAAAGACTTGTATTCATTTGATTCAAGCAGAGTCCAATGCCTGGGTTTGATCAAAGACCTTTGCTTTAGTCTGGCCCAAATACCCGCAAAACATCTAATCATGGATATAGTAGTGGCAGATATTCCTCCCAAGTACGGGATGCTTCTATCCAGATCTTGGGGAGCCAAACTCCAAGGGAATATCCAACTGGACATGTCATATGCCACCATTCCTGTGTTTGGTCAAACCAGGATACTCTACCGCGAATCACACATGAAATACATGATTAGCAGTCAAGATAGGCCAGATAACATTCCAATGTGTTCTTTGCGCTCCGACTTAAACTCTTTCATTATGCATATTGATGTAAACATGGAGGAAGAGTCAGAAGAAACTGATATAGACTTAGATCCACCACATCAGTTGTCCCTGGTGCCTTATGATGAACTGGACACTCAAAACTACCATGATCATGAACAGCTGTGTCTTGAGGAAAGTAAGTTTACCCTCTCCAAAGTAGGATTAGAGCAAGAAGCACAAACCCTCATGTACTATCAAGCAAATTGCTCTAGCTTTAGTCAAACACGAGCAATAACTTGTGGAAATTTCTTTCGGGTAAAAGCTTTAGAAGACCTACACATCATAAACCTATTTGGAACCCGGGAGCAAGGGAGTTTAATGTTTCTACCATACCTCAAAGATTCACCATCATGTGACCCTCCTACTGCAAATGAAACTTTGACCATAACTTCAGTAACTCGACATCTTGAGAAAATGCCAGATTAAATCCTTATGAGCAAGGATGACAGTTATAATCCCAGCATACCTGAACTACTGAAATTGGCTCATATTTTGTCCTTTCATGAAGAACTTAGAAATGCTAAAATCAGGAATCTCATGCAGAATACTAATTTCTACAGAAAAAACAAGGGAAAACATTGTGTCACTACCTTTTCCTCAAAGAACAACTGTAACAAAAGAAAACACAACAAATTGAAACAAACTGAAATGATCAAGGATAAAACTGGTGGCCATAGAATCTGCTTTGATTTTAGAAATAATACTGCATCTCCATATAACAAAAATCGCGTTTTTTCTACCCAAGATCATGATTCACCAATTGAAAGTACTTTTAATCATGTATTCTTGCAAGATCATGTTTCAGATCATAATCATAAGATTCCTTTGCAAAGTAGACAACTTAAAGATTTTTTCCAGTTTGCGGGAGGTAAATCTGATTTCAAGTTCAAAATTGCTAAACCACCCAATATCAGAAATCTGTTCATAAAGGCCATGTTCCCAGTTTTAAATTTCTATGTTTTTGCATACCTTGATGATGTCACTATCTATTTCAAGAATTACCAAGAGTACATACATTACCTGAAGAAAGCATACAGTAAGGAAAGGAGTGGAAATCAGATATTCAGAGAGGTACAAAGGGAGGATACCGGGCTGTTTAGAGATTCTTGCATGAATCCCTATGTTATGTTAGAGAGAGAAAATTTCCCAAATTTTTCTTTTCAGGAGTTAAGTGGGCCAAGGGTGAGAGGAGATCCTTACGAGGATAAGATGCTGAAATTCCGTCATTTCCAAGATTTTTGAGCTTGAAACACTTTCAGTCATTGTACATACCATTTTTGAAATGTTGAAAAAATAGAAAAGTCAAAAACAGTAAAAAGCAGAAAAGAGGGCAAGTGAAGATAGAACAAAGGCCCCATGTTCCAAAAAATAGTCTTTCGGAAAGCGAGCAAGTCTAAATGCCGCTGCTGGTACTTCAATGTCTTGTTCAGCTATCTAGCCTAATCATAGTTGAGCATGTTTAAATTTATTTGCTGATAAGTTAGTGAGTGTCAAGATAGTCAACATTGTGTAAGATTGACTTATCACAGAGCTTAGATTAGGGAGAGATTCTGGTTCCACATGCTTAAAACAGAACCAAAGAGAGAAGTGAGGGATGAAAAACACATTGTACATCTTAGCCCCGCTTGTCTAGTTTCCTTTTCTTGCAAAATAACATTTGTGTGCAGCTTGTCTTTTATGCCGCAAATTCATGACAAATCAGACTGCCTAATCCTGATTTGATCATTTTTGAATTTCATGTTGTAGATTAGAGAATGAAATCCTGTCAAACTGCTTAATCTTGACAGTCGATCTAGTTTAGGTAGAGAAATGAAGGAGTTCATCAGCTTAATCTGAACTCCCG
Source organism: Pinus albicaulis (assembly GCA_034641835.2). Classification (NCBI taxonomy): domain Eukaryota; kingdom Viridiplantae; phylum Streptophyta; class Pinopsida; order Pinales; family Pinaceae; genus Pinus; species Pinus albicaulis. The sequence continues at coordinate 941,319,087 of CM076583.1, read as the reverse complement.
GCAGATATAAGAGTAGAAATAGATAGTTTCATTTTGCAAAAAAGAAAAATATGCATTGTCAAAAGGCTGCTAGTTCAAATGCGCCAAAGAGAAGAAAAAATGTTAGGAAAGATAGTGGGGTAGGCAGAAGTATCATTGATGTTAACCATGCTGTCACTTTTCAGAAATAACATCAAGAGAAGGGTAAATTTTGCGCCAATGGATAAGGCACTGGTCTTCATAAGCCAAAGATCTGAATTCTGGACACCTCCTGACGAGGAGCTGCCCTCCCCAAATGGAGCCACTGTTAGCCATCAGTATTTTTTACATGTTAGTGATGACTATATCTACAGCTGAGTTTTCTAGAAACTGATTTCCTTATGTCAATATGTCATCCAGAAAACCCTCCTAAAAACTTTTTTCACCCTTCTATCTTTTCAGTTCGCCCATGTCGAAATCAAAACCTCATATCACAATCCTATCTAGCTTCAGCCTTATTGGTCTGCCCATCAGCTTTAAAAGGAAAATCCACATCTGTTTCAAAAGTCTCCCCTATGTTAGGAAGTGGCGCTTTAAGACATTTCACCCTTGGCAATCATCAAAAAGCCAAAAAGCCTCCATCTGCAACAGACCTACCATGACTGACCTCTTACTTTGCAAATGAAATTGACAAGCAGCCCTAAGTCGCGCCACTCACACCCCCTAGATCTCAGCACTGCATAAAACCCAATCTCAAGCTGACTATTAGGTTTTTCACAGTTTTCTATGGTTTCTACAAAGGCAGGAAATATATTTCATCTCACGGAGTAAATGTTTGAGTTTACAGTTAGAGGAACAGCTGCTTCTAAATGTAACTTGAGCCTTTAGATATGTCTGCAAAACAGAAAGCTACTCATCTGGACTTTACAGCTCTTTCCAGCATGAAAATCACAGTAAGAAAAGGTCGCCACTGTCTGCTTAGTGAACCTGTAAATTGGTTGGCGTCTGTAACCTTCATTCACAAGTAGAAAATAGGCGTCCGTCCATGCTAAGCAAAGGGCGCGCAAGATATCTTAGGCTGCTGCAAAAGTCCAAAGGTCAATAAACAATGAAACAATATCTTCAGGTTTTATGAATGTAATTGATGATCATAACAAGAATGGAGCTTGAAATATGCTAGCTCAAAGGAAAGGAGAGTCTGGTTTGATAAACAAGGTCATCTGAAGCTTTCAAATCATGTAAATTGCTGAACTTTAGAAAGGCCTGTCATCAGTAAACATCCCAATCATAAGAAGCCTGTTTTGTCCAAGATCAAATGGAATAGATGCTGTTAACCAATGCCATTACACAGGCAGAAGGAAAGTCCTTGGTTTTTGAAAAAGCACTGACCTTCATAGTCACAAAGATTTTTTGTCAAGTAACCTGTCATGAGATGACCAAGCCAAATGATAAATATCTCAGTCACCCTTAGAACAGTACAGGGAAACAGTGTCACTGTGGCTAGGGTTTCTTCTGAAATACAGTGATGCTTGCAAGTAAAGATGCCGAGATTGATGTTGTTCAAGTGGTTCACTTACCATCACATTCAGAGAAAGGTTGTGTCAAACAGAGTTGTTAAATAGCCTTCAGATACCTTACCTGATGAAGAGCCTCCTCCATATATGAGCAGATGGCCAAAGCCATTGCAGGTTGTTGAAAACTGATGGGTCTAAAAGTGCAGTGGAAGGATACCAAAGAACTGAATAAGGAGTCATTGCACAGGTAAGTGTTACTGTTTATAATGCCAAGGTATTGATTTCCCTTTTCAAAGAGCTACCTATCAGACTGTACCTGCAGTAGAAAAGAGAAAATATTGAATATATGTATGCCATTGATACCAAAAAGAAGGCAATTTTCCTTGAGGGAAAGGGTCAAGCAACAAACAATATCACATGCCAAAGAGGCGCTTTTCAAGAAAGCAGAGAATTATGTTATAAAAGGAAACAGCCAATAGATGGCACTTACAGTCCAGAGGGAAACCTGTAAATCACCTAAGAACAGAGATTGTTAAACTAGTTGGAAGGGCACAGGCGATCTCCTGTTAAGTGATAAAACAACTTTCAAAGGCCTTTGACAGATTTTGAATGACTTTTCTTTTGTTAACATTTCACCTAAAGTGTCAAAACAGGGGACAGAGTTGAGGTTTTGAAATGTCTCTCTTATGAGAATAGGTATATAACTTCATGAATGGGCAAAGAAAATTTCATGAACTATCACTATTTAAAACAGCTCGATAACAAACACAGTTTTGTATCATTTAGAAGGGCAGAGATATCATCAAGTCCAAATAGGACCGACAAAGTTTAAATACTTGCAGTGATAAAGAAATTAAGAACGCAAATAAAGACATCAACTCTCAAAGCAAAAAAATGCCACTGTTTGAAAGAAAGACTTCACTGTGTTCAAAAGATAGCCGTGGGTTCTTTATTTATGTATTTCAAATAAACAATGAAAGTATCCGTTGAAGGTGTGTTAAAAGAGTGGAATAGGGGAGTACGAAGGTCATTGTCGAAATTCAAAACCAAACTTCGCAGCCCCCGAGTATCAAAGCGTTTTTTAGCAATTTGAAGTTTTTCTGCACCGGTTAAGGCCGCGCGACGTGCCTGGATTTGTGCGCGACGTGCCTGGGAAGAAATTTACACAGGGTCCTTTGTCGGCGCGACGTGCCTGTACGCTGGCGCGACGCGCCTGTACAAGGCCGCCCGACCACCCGACAGGCCGACCCGACAGCTTTCTATTTACGCGACCTGTTTTCTTCAAAGGGTGCCGCGCAAGTGTCGAAGGTTTTCAGCATTTCTTCAGCTTCCAAAACGGGTGTTTCACCAAAATTCAAGGTATTTTCACATAGATTCCCCCTCAATTTCAAAAGTTTGCTGACTGAAATTCCAAAAGGAAGCACCTAAAGGCAGAGGAAAATTGTTATGAAGAAACACAGTTTATATTTTTAAACAGAGTTGTTTTAAATCCAAAGTAAGGGCTAAATTGTTATTCAAAGAACACATACAGAGAAAGACTGGGTTTTGAGATTAAGGGCTAGTTTGTTTCATCTTCAAATCGATCGGAAGACAGAGTTTTTCCTGTAAAAAGCAGTGTTTTAATTAAAAGGAGATTTTCGTTGCAGAAACACAGACCTAATTCTGATGAGGAACCTTTCACACTGTCTTCCAAACATTTCCACACTACTAAAACAGTGAAGTGCACTCAGTGAGGGGGTTTTGACATTCTTGTTGTTTGAAAGAGAAAACCCATGTAATCTCTGTCTAAAAGCTTGATAGTCTTCTAAAGCTCTGTCATTTTACCCCAGCCCTGTGTATTGACAGTCTAATCATATGTGAGGTAGTTTGCTTGAGATACAAATTGTTGAAGGGTGGCACACTTATACAGGGTAAGGTTTAATGGTTGAAAACCTCCTTGAGCAAGGAGTTTTGGTATGTTGGTTAACATCAAAGACTTCAAAGAACAGAGTGACTGTTGGCATTCTCTCACAAGCACACCTTTTAGCAAACTGTCCCCCTGTTTCACTGTATTTTGTCACTACTGTGAAGAATTGTTGAACAGAGATTTTCCAAAGGTGCAGGGCCACTTTCTACAAGACAAAAGAAGGGCAGAGGTTGTTGATGGTTGAATTCTAACATTGGAGACAGAGAAACCATATTGTATCATGTTGAAGATTTGTTGACAGAGATTTTCTGAAGGGTGAACAGGGCCATTTTCTAGAAGGCAGGGTTGTTGATGATCGAATTTAACATTGAAGCCAGAGATACAAAGGTGGTGATTGATTTCTCAAAATTCACAAGTGAAAGGTGTTTTCCTAAACACGGTGTGATAATATTTCACCTAACCAAAAGTCTCCTATCTTTTCCACTGTATGGTCTCTTTTATAGAAATCTGTTGACAGAGGTATTTTCAAGGTGAATGACCTGAGGAGCAGGGTTTTAATATTTGAGTTTTGTTTTGAAGACACAAATACAAGTGTAGGTTGGCCTCTAACAAATTCACAAGAGGGGTGATTGTTCAAAACTGTGCACAGGGAATCTACAAAGCAGTTATCCCATCTTTACACATGGTACCATTGTTAAAAAGTTTGCCTGGCTGAAGTGCATCCAAAGTTGGAGGGTTGTTTTTTAAGGAGTGCAGAGGTGGCTTATTCAAAGAAACATTGTTGCATTTTATTCAAAACCACAGTATCCATATCTGTCCAAACAGTATAGTGGCCAGTTTCAATCCAGCAGAGCATTTTTCATACAGTAAAGGCAGTTTGCCTCTTCCAAAGCTTGTTCAAGTCAGAATGCCTCCAAAGCAAGATCACAGGAGCGGTCCACATAAGAGATATGAGCCTATCTCCATAAAAGAAATCAATGCTCACCCATCAGTGCTTTTCAATTTCCATGAAGTAGGCTGTCTTGATTTCTGCCAGAGGATAGAAGAAGTCAAGAGTTTTTCACCACTTACACATTTGTGCTTTTTGAGATTCAAGGACAAACACTTCCAGTTAGCGGGTCTTGATTTCAAAATCTCCCCAAGGTATGTATCCAAGGCTACCAAGATCCCGTATCATGGTGAAAAGTGGTTTAAACAAGCTCATCTTGATCTAGAGGATTATAAACCTTTCATCAAGCCCGAACATAGGGAAACTATCACTGCTATTTTCCCTGTTTCCTATCTTCTTGACAGTTATGCTCCACTGATGAAAGCCATAATGAGATATTTCACTTGTGAAGGGAGGTTTAATCAAATTTATGCCTATCATGTCCGCTTGTTGATGCATTTTACCAGAAGCAGGCAACTAAACCTTCCGTACTTTTTGTCCAAAAGCATAGAGAAAATGGCAGCTACTGTCCAAAAGAAGGCTCCACCTCAGCAAATCCCTTCTCTCTTTCATCATTCCTTGATCAAGATTATCTTCTTACACCAGCTGGAGAAGAAAGGGGTTTCATGGGATTCATTCATTAGCCATGCAGATTTCGCCAATGTCCCTCCTCTTCATGTATCTCCTACTCAGCCTGTCCATCGCCCAGTGCCTTTGTCTCGTAGGCCTACCCCTAAAAAACTCATGATGACCACTGGGCAGCCAAGTCAACAGGGAGAAGGAGAGGGCAGTGAACCACAAGGAGAAAAAGAAGGCAGTGAACAGCAGCAAGTACAGGAAGAGGGACAGCAACTAGAAGGCAGTGAACAGCAGCAGCTAGATATTGAGGGACAGCAGAAGTTGGAGATTAGTGAACAACAACAACTAGAGTTTGAAGATCAGCAGCAGCTACAGGTTGATGAACAGCAGCAGGTACAAGAAGAGGGACAGCAGCAGACAGAAATTGAAGAGCAGCAAGTTGAGCAAACTTTTGAAGCGCCTTTTGAGCCACAAACTGGACAGGATGTTGAGGAAGGACAGCAAGCTGAAGCTGCCTCCTTGACAGTGACCAAAGCTGTTCCTAAAAAGAGGAAATTGACCAAAAGGACCACTTCTAGCTTGCCAAGGAGAAAAAGCGCCAGATTAGCTTTCAAAGGCAAAAGCATAGTTGGGGAAAGTGCCAAGCATGGAGGTAAATCAGCTGTCATCCCTATCCCAAGCGATGACAGTGATAACGAGGCCCGCATCCTTGAAAATCTCCTCATTCACAAAGAGGGGCAAATTGAGGTGTTACAAGAAGACCTTCAAAGGGCGAGAAATTTCAACCACTTCTTAGAGGTTGAGAACAAACAAATGAAGTATCATGTAGCCATTCATGAGGCAAGGGCGATCAAGTATAAGAAAGAGGCGGAAAAGGCACAAGCAAGAATTGAAGAGCTCATTGGCGAGTTTGATGATGAAGAGGAGGAAGATCAGCCTAGGCGGAAGAGGCCTAGAACCATCGGGCTTAGAAGAGCCTTGGAGAAACAGAGAGCAGAAGAACAAGCTCATTTCGAAGCCTTTCCTCTCACTGCCCTCCTTGAGCAGGAAATTGAGGAAAACAAAGAAGCATGGCTTGAGAGGGCTAACCAGCATTTGGAAACAAAGCTTGAGAAGGCGAACAGGGATCTTGAGCTACAAAGAAAGAGGACTCTTCACTTTCAGAAGCTAAATCAGTTTGTCAGGCAAAAATTAAAGGTAGCACAAGAGAAATTGAAGAAGTTGAAGGAGAGGCGCCTAGCACGGAAGGAAGCAAAAAGCATATCAGCCTTTGATATTTTGGCTTCAGCTTCGGAGCATGTCTCTATGGACCCTTGAGGGTCATGCATGCCAATTTTGGGCCTGTTTCGGCAACTTTTTGTTTTTTGGCATTTTTTGGGTGTTTGGCCAAAAACTCATAAATTCGCCATTTCAGTTTGATGAGTTGTCAAGGGAGGAGGATGATACCGATGGATGCCATAATTCCATGAGCAGGTCTCCAGTGATTTTCAGGGCATTTGAAGATCATTCGCCCCCTCAAATTGGCGAAAAACACCCTCTTTTTGCACATTCTGCCCGCCATATCAGCAGCCTGCTATTTTCTGGGTTTTTGCACACAGGTACAGTTTTGAGGGACTTTCAGAGATCAGATTGAGGTGATTTCACTTGCGTCGGAAAGCAGACACAGAGAGCTTTCCAACGAGCCATCATGAGCCTCATTTTGACACCGGGAAGGCTGCCATTTGCCTTCAGCAAGTCAGGGGACCTTTTTCAGGCATAAATATGAAGTATTTTTGTAATTTTTGAACTCCAAAAATCTGCTTTTCCCAAATGTGCGTTAAGTTATTTTTATCATTGGGAAATCATGTAAAGTCAATATAATTTCCGTTTTTAGCAGTTTTTTAGATATTTTATGGGATATTTTGTGCCTTGGGCTTTGCAAAGCCTCAAGGACAAGTTTAGATATTTCGACTTGGCCAATGGGATAGCTAGTTGCTCCATGAGGTTTTCCTCCCTCAAGCCTATTTATTCCATGGTTCTCATTGTAAATCAGAGGCTGAACTTGAGAGAAGAATTAATTCATTGGTCATATGAGCTTTGAAGAATACACTTGAGTTATGATTTTTGGACTGCCTCTTGGATGCTTTTGAGGAATGTTGAAGGCTTGTTGATGGATTCTTTGACATGGTAGAATGGTATAGTGCTTCTTAATGTGTTTTGTCTTCTAGTTTTCACTCATATTTCATTTTTCTTGCTGCTATAGATCAGTAAAGATTGATTTTGAGACATGCCCATGGAGGCACCTCAAAATCCCTGAATCTTCATAGCTTGATGTTTTCTTCTCTCTTAGTTATGCTAAAGAATTCTTAGCTGCTCTTTAGTAACCTAAGGTGTTGTTGCTAAGTTTTATTCATCAGTTCCATGTATGTTGAGTAGGATGTATGGTTTGCCCTACCTACCTATCAGCTGCCCATAGTTCTGTCCATAAAACTTTCTCTTTGACTGATTTGTTGATCATTTTGTTGAACCAAGGAGGCCTAGTCCCGATCTAGCCCTTTGCCTGAAACTATGAAAACTTATTTGTCCAAGTGCCCAATGACTTAGAGACTATGTTTAGGCGTTCCGGCATAGTTTATGAGTTGTTAGTTTGTCTCATGTGTTTTCCTCAAAGTCTGATAGCCATTTCCCGAAGTTAGAGGGTCTTATACCTCTATGTATGGCTGGAATGTTTGATTTCTATGTATTAATTAGCTTATAGTTATACTTAGCATGATTAATGGCTTGCTATTACATGTTCATGTCTGTTATTAACTAGTTACACTTGAAATCCCTTGTCTTTCACCAACTTATTGTCCATTTAATCCATTTTTCCCAGAGATCCCTTCTATCGTGAATCAAATTGGCCCTACAGCAGCTTTACATCATCACCTCATAAGTTTCCTTGACCTGTTTGACCCCATAGCCCAATTTATCTACACCTTTTTATCCAGTTTATGTATTTGATCAGGTTCATCCCTCACAAACTTAAAAACTAAAAAACCAAAAACACACTTCATAACTAGCCTAATATCAGAACACCGCAAGTAAACACACCGACATCCTTTACACCTATAGAGAGAGCCCTCTCTGAGTCCAGGAAGGCTAGGTCCTTGGGCTCCAAAGCTTGGTTTGATGTTACATCATCATTTGGCTAGCCAATCGGCCAAATCACGGGACCCTAACAGGTGGGAAGATAGAGATCGAGAAATTTAATGGTAAGAGCTTTGAGTTATGGAAGCTCAATATGGAGGATCTGCTGGTGGATAAATATCAGTGGATCGCGGTAGATCCAGGTACTAAAAAAATGGAAATTTCAGATGAAGACTGGAAGAAACTGGATCGAAAGGCTAAGAGCACAATACGGTTGTGTGTCTCAGATTCAGTATTGTTGAATATATCTGGGGAAGCTACGACGAAGAATTTGTGGGAAAAACTTGGGAATTTTTACCAATCTAAGTCTCTGGTGAATAATTTGTTCCTGCAGAAAAAGCTGTATAACCTGAGGATGAAGGATGGAGACTCGGTGACAGAGCATCTGAATGCCTTCAATACTGTGGTAAGTCAGCTATCATATGTTGATATTAAAATCTAAAATGAAGATAAGTGCATCAGTTTGTTGTGTTCTCTACTAGACTCATGGGACAGTCTGGTTATTGCAATAGGTAGCAATACAACTACCTTGAATTTTGATGACATTGTCTCAGCATTGCTGTCGGAGGAAATGAGACGGAGAAATATGGAGGGTAAAAATGGAGATGCCTTATCTGTACGAGGAAGGTCCAAAAACAGAAACAAGAATAAGGTTTCGAGTGGGAGATATAAATCTAGAGGGAGATCTAAATCTCCTGGAAATTTTGTAAAGGTATGGTAGAAATGCGGAAAGGAAGGGCACTACAAAAAGGAGTGCAGATCTAAAGCTCCTGAGAAAGGAAAGGGATCTAATGATGCTCCTTCTGCAGAGGCAAAAACCACCTCGGATGAAGGTGGGGATGTTTATTTGGCTTCTTCTTCAAGTACACATGTAGATCATGAGTCATGGATGATTGACTCAGGTACATCCTTTCACTTCACTCCCCATAGGGAGTGGTTCTGCAAGTATGAGAAATATGATGGTGGTGATGTATTCCTAGGGGATGATAAGAAGGCTAGAATCGTTGGACGTGGAAAGGTCAAGATGAAGCTACAAGGTGGAAGGATTAGAACACTTCCTGGTGTTCTGCATATTCCTTCATTGGCTAGAAATCTAATTTCTGTAAGCAAGATGGATGATGTAGGTGTAAAAACAGTGTTCGAGAAGGATGCTGCAATATGGTTCAGGGAGCACTGGTATTAATGCGGGGAGTTCGGATTGGAACTCTGTACAAGCTATAAGGTAGCACTGTTATTGATGGGTGTAACAGTTCTGTGGTTCCTGAAAGAGGAGCGGAAAGCCTAGCTGTCTTTGGAGAAAAGACCATGCTATGGCATCAAAGGCTTGGACATATTGGAGAGAAGGGCTTTCAGATACTGCATATAAATTGTATGGTAGAAGGTATGTCTAATTTCTCTCTGAATTTCGATTTCTGTGAACATTGTGTATATGGGAAGCAGAATCGGGTGAGTTTTCCTTCTGGTGCTAAGAGGGCGAACAAGATATTAGGACTTGTGCACAGCGATGTGTTTGGACCCGTGTCAATTCCTTCACTGAGAAAGTCTGTGTACTATGTTTCATTCATATATGACTTCTCAAGGAATACATGGATATATTTCTTGAGGAAGAAATCTAAAGTATTTGACAGATTTAAAGAATTTAAGGCTTTGGTGGAAAACCAGACAGAGAAGAATATAAAGGAACTGAGGACAGATAATGGTGGGGAGTTTTGCAAGAATGAATTTGAAGAGTTCTGTAAGAAGTGTGATATAGCACGACAGAATACTACTCTATACACACCTCGGAAAAATGGAGTTGTAGAAAGAATGAAAAGAACACTGATGGAAAAGGCAAGAAGCATGCTCAATGGTACCAGGTTAGGACAATAATTCTGGGTAGAGGCAGTGGAGACTGCATGTTACTTAGTTAACAGATCACCTTCATCAGTGTTGGAGGATAAGACTCCACATGAGTTATGGACTAGTAAGAAACCCTTTCTTTCACATCTAAGGGTATTTGGATGTGATGCATATGTACATGTTCCAAAGGAGAAAAGGACCAAGTTGGATAATAAATCTGAAAGTTGCATATTTATTGGTATAAGGACGGTTTAAAGGGTTACAAGCTTTGGAACCCAGAAACAAGGAAGGTTGTGTACAGCTGAGATGTGGTGATTAGAGAGGTGAAAGATGTTGTTACACATGAATTCCTACCAAAGGAACCTGAGAAGATAGAGTTTGAGCTAAAGGAGGATGAATCAAACTCTACAACAGAAGAAGACTCAGAAGAGGAAGAGCCACAAACTCCAACTTTGAGAAGATCAACTCAAGAAAGAAGACAACCAGAAAGGTATATTCCATCTGCTTTATATTCAAATTTTCCTTAACTATAACTGATGATGATATTAGAACTGTCAGGGAGGTAGTAGATTCAGAGGATGGAAAACTCTGGAAGGAGGCCATGGTTGATGAAATGGCATCCTTGCACAAAAATGAGGCATGGGATCTGGTGGAGTTTTCGGCTGGAAGGAAGCCTATCGGGAGAAAATGGGTGTTTAAGAGGAAGATGAATGTAGAAGGCAAGGTGGAGAAATACAAAGCTCGGTTGGTAGAAAAAGGTTATTCCTAGGTGCTGGGAATTGATTTTGGTGATATTTTTTCTCATGTTTCCAAAGTTACTTCTATTAGATTACTTTTATTTGTTGCTACTGCATTTGATTTTGTGATAGAACAGATGGATGTGAATACAAAATTTATTCACAGGGATCTAGAAGAGGAGATCTACATGAAGCAACCTGAAGGCTTTATGGTGAAAGGTAAGAAAGAACTAGTATGCAGGTTGAAGAAGTCTTTGTATGGGTTAAACCAGTCACCAAGGATGTGGTATAAAAAATTTGATACCTATATATGAGGACTTGGTTTCACCAGAAGCAAGGAGGATCACTGTGTTTATTTTAAATTAATTGGTGACTGTGTTATTTATTTGGTCTTGTATGTGGATGATATGTTGTTGATTGGAAATGACAAAGAAATTATCCAAGATTTGAAGACCCAACTATTTTCCAAATTTGACATGAAGGATCTTGGTGCTGCAAACTATATTTTGGGCATGGAAATTAAGAGAGATCGAACAAGGAGGAAGCTCTAGTTAAACCAGAGGAAGTATGTCGAGACTATATTGCAGAGGTTCAATATGCAGGATAGTAAACCGGTGAATGTTCCTATTCCTGTAGGTGTAAAGCTTTCTGTTGAACAATGTCCCAAGACACAAGAAGAAGGGGAGGATATGTCCTATGTTCCATAAGTGGTAGATTAGTAGCCTGATGTATGCAATGGTCTAGACTAGAATGAGACATTGCAATACGCAAGTGGGAGTATTGAGCAGGTTTATGTCAAACCCAGGGAAGGAGCATTGGACAGCAGTGAAGCGGGTTTTCAGATATTTGCGTGGCACTAGTGATTATGGCTTGTGCTACTAGGAAAGACCAGGATTGGACAGAGTTTTGGACATCCGTGGTTTTGTTGATGCAGATTGGGTTGGAGATTTGGACCAAAGGAGATCTACAAGTGGGTATGTGTTTAGCCTATTTGGAGTTGGATGAGTAAAAGATAGTCTATAGTGGCTCTTTCAACTACAAAGAGGCGTATCACATAGCGCCTACTCATGCAAGCAAGGAAGGGCTATTATGTAGTAATCTAGTTCAAGTATGGGGTTGGTACAACAAGCTATAAGGATAGACTGTGATAGCCAAAGTGCAATTTTATTGGCTAAGAACCCTACTTATCATTCAAAGAAAAAGAACATTGATGTTCAATATCACTTTGTTAGAGATATGGTTGAAGCTAAAAGGGTGTTGCTGGTAAAGGTGGACACTTTGAAGAGTGTTGCAGATGCATTGACGAAGTCTGTAAGCACTCAGAAGTTCTCTTGGTGTAGAGAAAAAATGGGTGTTGAAGAATTTGCCCAATGACTAAGCTCTCCTGTGGCCCCCTATGGAAAGAAAACAACAAGTGGGAGAATGTTGGGTATGTGTTATATTCTTTCCACAACTAGCCTCACGTGCCGTACGTTGTGTCGGGCGCAACAGGGGGGTCAAAGGGGGGGGGGCAGCCCCCCCTGTTGGGGTCTGGGGCAGCACCTAGGAAATTTTGTTTTTGGTATGCGGTCTTACTCATAGGCGGACCCACCCATGTTTTGTGCATGATTTTGCACATGGTTTTGGGGTACGATGGTTTTCGTCCCCTGGTATTTTGTAGATCCAGTCAAGGGAACTACGGTTATGTTCTAATCCAGGGTTAATGGATTGGGGTTTATGTATGCTTCGGCATGTATATATATGTGTTGTAACACTAAAAGGAATATAATGAAAAATCAAGCTGGTCGTCCCGATTTGGGATCCAGGGGAAAATCTCTGTGTTTATCTGTTTTATGTTTTATGCTCTCACTATTTTTTATTTTTTGTTATAAGATTCGTGTGTAGATAATTTATGTTCAGGGTTAAAACCTACAATATCCAAAACATAAATTTCTGAAATATTCATGTCTTTTTCTATTTTTAAACCAATTAAAGAGCTTCATATTCACCCACATTGTTAGTTGCTTCAAATTCAAATTCTAAAGAAAAAGTAGAGCTTTATTTCAAAGGGTAAATGAGAACTATTCCTGCACTATCTCCTTCTATAGAAAATGAGCCATCAAAATACATTTTCTACACTTGAGAACCCTCATGAATGATTTTATTTTCAATAGGCTTAAAAATATGAAAAATTTCCATATGCAGGGCAGAATTATCCATATGTAAAATTCTTGAACCCACATTAGTTGTTCTAGCATAAATCGGATGATTAGTGGGGTCTTTGCTATCACTAATGATATATGCTAGCTGATATTCTCTATAAAGTATTCTTTGTTATCTTCCAAAAATAGGGACAATAGCATAAGTGAAATCCATTCGCAAATTTCCTCCCAACCTTCTAATCCATGGCCTAGAAAGTAACAAGCCAAATCTAGGAGGAATGTGAGCTACAACAATATCCATTACCATCCCTCTCATGGGTATTACTGAAAGAGGCTAACTGCAAGGTCTTTGATGACACCAAGGTATTGGACTTTCCGGGAATCAAAAGAGTATAGATCTTGGTATTCTCTAGTTAATTCTAGAATTAGTTCATCCATGACTACCTTGTGCATTGAATTATGTGAGGCTCCAGAGTCCATTAGAAAATTATGCAGGATCTTATCATGAATATTCAAAGATAAATAGAAAGGAGGGGAAGATTCATATATTTCTTCTACCAATGGACCTAAAATAACAGTGGGCTTTTCATCTTGAAGGTTAACAAAATTAGAGGAAACTTCGGTAGGTGGAGGCTGAAGAGCTTTCATAAAATTATTTTTGAAATCATCAATTTTCATGAGTTCTACAAGAGGAACAAGAATCTTAATCTTTTGTATCTCATTTTCAAAATTGAAAGCATGGGGCAACTTCTGAGCAATTTTTACCTCAAGTGAAGGAGGGTTATATGTTTCTGGCTTGCTTGGTTCAACCACTTGCTTTTCTACTTAAATTTTAACTGTATCCTTATTATTATTTTCTTTTGAAATTGGCTTGGAGTTATCATCAATATTCTCTGATCTGAGATTGTATCTACTTTGATGATCACCTGCAACATGGAATGATCCGAACTCACTTCATTATTATGAGTATATGACATGAAGTCTTGATACTCTGCTTATGTAAGATGAATCATCCATTATTTATCTCTTAGACAATTGATATCAACACCTTTCACCAACCCTTCAAATTCCTCTTGATCTTCAAACATAGCATTTTGCAAAGGGGGCTACAATTTTTTATCATCAAAATCTTTTCTTTCTTGTTGCAATATTTGAGGAACATCAGGTCTTCTAAACTACTGCCTATTAGGTTGATCAAATGAAACATTTCTAGTAGGAGCCGATATTGATTCCATATTGAGCTTGGACATCTCAGTGGTCAATGACTTGACCATCTTGGTTAGCTCATATAGCTTTGGATCTATGTCATAATTTCTTGAAGATGAAACTTCAGCTTTTTTCTTCCTTTTGTTTCTGTCAATCCTTCCTCTGAGCCTATCAGGTACTAATACATTAGATTGTATCTCCAGTGCATTGTATTGCATTTTTATTAGTGTTTTAGATCTTCTTTCTCTCAATAATAAACAAAAATCGGGATCAAAGGAACCAACATAAGTGATTTTGGCTGAAGCTTCAATAGGCTTGATTTCAGTAGGTATTTTTCTATACATCTTATTGAATCTCTTAGAAAAATCAGAAATTGATTCTCCTTATTTTCTTTTGATTGCACCAAATTCATTCATACAATACATAAAATCTTTCTTATCACCCCATTTCCTTAAAAAATTATCATCTAAGGTTTCAATTGCAATGATTTTACCAGATTTCAAAGATCTAAACCATTTCCTAACATCACCCTCAAGGCTTTGAAGAAAAACTCTCATCCAAACATATTCATGCTCAATATTTAGATTGTCAGCATAGGCATAAAGATCAACAAGGTGTTATTCAGTTGTTACCTCTCCCTCGCCACTAAATTTATTCATATACTTGAGATAATCTCCTGCAGGTAATGCATTCATAGGTTGAGGTAAAATCAAAGGGGCATACCTGGCAGCAACAATTGCATCCATTCAGTTAGGGGGTGGTTTTTGACCTCCCATGGTATGAGTTACTGGGATTTGTGGAACAATAATTGGTGGATTTTGAAGAGCAGATGATGAAGCACCAACACTTGATGTAGAGACTGTCTGTTGGCTGGAAAACAAGGGAGGTACAAAATTTTCCACAAAATCAAGGGACAGAATTTGCAAAACTTTTTTAGGGACAACCTTTGAGAAAAAAATAGCAGAAGCAACAAAATTTTGTTTATTATTTATTTTCTTGATTAGCTTCTCAAGATCAGGGACTTGGGTTCTCAAAGGGGAACATGGGTTAACTCTAGTTTTAGCCCTTATGGGAGCCAAAAATTAAACAATGGAGTCACCCGATGTAAATCAGTCTAAAAAGATATCTAGAACTATACACCTCAGAACCAGTCTTATAACTTTTTCATTCACCCAAGGATAAACTTCAATTCGCCTCCCCGAAAACGACGCCAAATATGTTAGCGCAAGGAGTCACTTCTTGACTACAAAGGAGTAATCCTTACACATCATAGTTCATTTCAAAGAAAAATATTTTGGATGGTGGGATGAATTCTTAAAGAGTTTGAAATGATTTAACTATTTTAGACCTTTATGCATTTGGAAAGTTGTGGCAAGTATAAATTGTATGGATAAGTTTGTAGTATAGGGGAGAATACTATGACAGATGAAAGGTGACATATAACTAGTACTCAGTATAAGACATAAACATATCCTAAATCAGTCACATAACTATAAGAGTGGTATTTTACATAAGCTTTGTTTTATGTAAAGGAAACAACATTTATAAATAAGAATACATTCATAAATACTCTCATAAATCCTTCATGAAACCTTCACTAGCATGCTCTACATAGCATATAGATGATCTGAAGGAGACTGAAAAGTAGATAATTAACTATTAGATCCTCTAACAATGCTCTTACTCTTACTTGCTAGCTGTTGCAACTCATAAATTAGAAGAATAAAAGAACAAGAGAAACACGCCATACATTAGATAGTCCTTGAAACATAAATTCCTCCAACATGAAGTGAAAAAAGGAGTTTTATTTATTATAAAAAGTCTCTAGGTCGACTGAAATCTAACCCTGAAATGGTATTAACAAATGAGATATATAGAGAGAGGCACCAAATCCATCTCTCCTAAAAATAATGATCCACTCTTCCTCTCATTACATTGGAGTTATAACATATTAAAGACATATCATATTGAGCTATAAATAACAGGACATATGTAGATAGGAAGAAAGCAGACAATTCGAACTGTGTTGCTGAGTGTGCTAGCAACCTACCTACTTTTCTGCTGATTTGTCTCTCCATGATATTGGTTCTTTAAAACCCATGTAGCTTCATTAAATGTGTCATTTAACAACCTAAAAACCACTTATCAACTATCACTTGACATGTCCATATCATTAGGAGTCCTTATCATCCTTGGACTAGCTCGAAAATTCTGCTGACAACTGTCAAAAATTATTAAAAACAGATGCTACCAGAACTTTCGGTAAAAACCTATAACTGTGCAAAAACTATAATGCTACCAGAACTTCTGGTAATGCTTTGTTTCCTTTTCAAAATGCACAACAAGGTACTTGAAAAAACATTCTGAAAATTGAGTTGTTCCAAAATATAACTAATAGAAGAATAGAAGAAAAGATACTTCATTGGGACATCCTTTTACCTCTCCTCCATGTGAGCTGCAACTTTTGAAAGCTTTTCTAAATCTTTTTTTTTTTCAACTGTTGATTGTGACCTTGTAGTCTTGGTGGTTGTCTCTCCTAAAAATAATGATCCACTCTTCCTCTCATTACATTGGATTTATAACATATTAAAGACATATCTTATTGAGATATAAATAACAGGACATATGTAGATAGGAAGAAAGCAAACAATTCGAACTGTGTTGCTGAGTGTGCTAGCAACCTACCTACTTTTCTGCTGATTTGTCTCTCCATGATATTGGTTCTTTAAAACCCATGTAGCTTCATTAAATGTGTCATTTAACAACCTAAAAACCACTTATCAACTATCACTTGACATGTCCATATCATTAGGAGTCCTTATCATCCTTGGACTAGCTCGAAAATTCTGCTGACAACTGTCAAAAATTATTAAAAACAGATGCTACCAGAACTTTCGGTAAAAACCTATAACTGTGCAAAAACTATAATGCTACCAGAACTTCTGGTAACGCTTTGTTTCCTTTTCAAAATGCACAACAAGGTACTTGAAAAATTATGTGCAGATTAAAACATTCTGAAAATTGAGTTGTTCCAAAATATAACTAATAGGAGAAAAGATACTTCATTGGGACATCCTTTTACCTCTCCTCCATGTGAGCTGCAACTTTTGAAAGCTTTTCTAAATCTATTTTTTTTTTCAATTGTTGATTGTGACCTTGTAGTCTTGGTGGTTGTCTCTCCTAAAAATAATGATCCACTCTTCCTCTCATTACATTGGATTTATAACATATTAAAGACATATCTTATTGAGCTATAAATAATAGGACATATGTAGATAGGAAGAAAGCAGACAATTCGAACTATGTTGCTGAGTGTGCTAGCAACCTACCTACTTTTCTGCTGATTTGTCTCTCCATGATATTGGTTCTTTAAAACCCATGTAGCTTCATTAAATGTGTCATTTAACAACCTAAAAACCACTTATCAACTATCACTTGACATGTCCATATCATTAGGAGTCCTTATCATCCTTGGACTAGCTTGAAAATTCTGCTGACAACTGTCAAAAATTATTAAAAACAGATGCTACCAGAACTTTCGGTAAAAACCTATAACTGTGAAAAAATTATAATGCTACCAGAACTTCTGGTAACGCTTTGTTTCCTTTTCAAAAATGCACAACAAGGTACTTGAAAAATTATGTGCAGATTAAAACATTCTGAAAATTGAGTTGTTCCAAAATATAACTAATAAGAGAAAAGATACTTCATTGGGACATCCTTTTACCTCTCCTCCATGTGAGCTGCAACTTTTGAAAGCTTTTCTAAATCTATTTTTTTTTCAACTGTTGATTGTGACCTTGTAGTCTTGGTGGCTGTCTCTTTTGAAATGGCCTTTTTCTCTTCTGAGATCTTCTAGATTTTTATTCTCTTGGAGGGTCCTCTTTGCTGGCCTAAAGGAGATTTACCCTTTTATTTCCTCTTGAACCCACTAGATTATACAATTGAAGGAGTTACAATATGTAACCCTTCATATTTCCT
Source organism: Pinus albicaulis (assembly GCA_034641835.2). Taxonomy (NCBI): domain Eukaryota; kingdom Viridiplantae; phylum Streptophyta; class Pinopsida; order Pinales; family Pinaceae; genus Pinus; species Pinus albicaulis. Next base: position 941,301,130 of record CM076583.1, on the reverse strand, counting down.
CTCCACATCTATGACTTCTAAAATCAAGTTTGGGTTGTGTAGGGCTTTGGATCTTAGCCTGAATTTGTTTCTAGTTGTGTACCTTTTCCTACTGCCAACAACTTGTCTTCCATCCTTTGGTATTTTACTACTGCTAACATCATAGTTTGCATCCTTTAGGAGCTCCTCATTTGATTTGGTGGGTTGATAATCCTTCTGAAAGTTATGCGGTATGTTTTCTATCGGAACTTCTGGCAGCATCTTTTCTTTTCATTTTTCTTCAGGTGCAGTCTTTCCTTTCCATGCTCTAGAATATACCTTGGAAAAAGGAGAAACAAGAGGTACAATCTTCATTGATTTGGGCTTGCTAATAGATGAGCCTTCTCCTTTTTCCAACTTCTCTTCAACTTTGGTTGGGGGAGTCTTTTCCTTTCCATTTTTATCCTTAGCCTTCGTGTAGATGTTCACCTTCTTTGCTTTTCTTTTAGTCCTTTTACGAACTGATGAAGTAGTTGGATTCTGACTTTTTCTGTTCTGCTTAGCAGGTTGAGAACATTACCGAGAGGCTGGAGGTTGCTGAGAAGAAATTTTTTTTGTAGGTGCAGGTTGGTCTACCCTATAAAATAGGAAATTCTCCCAAATCTAGTTTCTTCTTCTGAGTTGTTCAACAATCAACACCTTGATAAGAGCTTAATGGTAGATGCTATAATCTGAAGCTGCTACATGAGTTTGTATTCTAGTTGACATCTTAGTCAATTTTTTCAGCATGAATAAAGGTAGGTTGAGAGTCTTCATACCTGCAATGTGAAACAAAAACCTCATATGATACATAAATACAATATTATACCTCCTCTCACGAGCAAGATAGATCTTAATGAGTTTGACATTTTCAGCCCATTCATCCTTGAGATAACTACTAGGAATCAATTTAGCCCATTTAGGGTCTCTGTATTCATCCTTGATGATGCTCTTTAGGTCTCCTCCAGTAATAACTTGGTTTTTGAACCATTTCTCTCCTTTGTGTGGTAGGTGGAAATATTCAACAACGAACTATGTTGATATCTACAGTTTGAGGCCATAAAAAATTGCTTCTTGTCCATCAAATAAGAGGGAAAATTCTTTGGCTAATCCTATATGAGAGTTTCCTAACCTTGAGAAAAATGGGTACCGCCCAGCCTGTACAAAAAACCTCCTCACATTCGGTTTGGCATCTATTAAATCAACCCCTTAAAGTTCAATACGCTTAAGTTTTCCTCTTTTTTTAGTCATCTGAGAAATAAATAAGGTTGCCTGATAGATCAGAAAGGTGTCAATATTAGTGAAACTTACTTTACAGGTGTTGTTGAATCCTAAATGCAAACTATCTAAAAACTTACTCTCCTCCTCAAGCTGCAAAATGGAACTGCTTATTCACCAACAACCGAATTTGAAAACTGATTTCTTTCCTTTTCTTTCGGTGGCTTTAAGTGATATGTTAGTTCACTTTTCCATGCATAAGATATTTTCATAATGGGAAAGATCTAGAATCTTATACCACACCTTGTGATATATTTTAGTTGCCAGCTTTGTCTTAGATTCTCTGCAACATGTGGCTAGAGCTTAACGGTGTTGGAGTTGGCAGTCACCTCCGTCGCATTTTATGGTAGGCCTAAAATTATGGGAGTTCTCATGCATGATTAACCAAACAGTCACCACATCAAACCATAGATCCATGATTAATATTGATAATAAATATGTACCTTTGACACATGGGCACAATGAATTAGGATGACAGACAAGACAAACAATGGTTGGTCTTTACGACTACGCGTTGACACCTAGCTCTTCCATGTATGAACACGAATAACTCGAAATAATTCAAACATATAAATTTTCCTATCACGTGACATGCCTCATGATTAAAAATATTTAAACCTTAGTTGATAATGGGAACACATGGCTAACTCAAAAGCTGGTGCATATTTTTTTTTTTATTAACAAGGGAAGTTACCAAAACTTCTGGTAGCATGGGGTAAAGGAAAAACAGACTGTCCAACTGGGCTAAAACATATGCTACCGAAACTTCTGTTAGCATTAATTTTTTATTTTTATTTTTTACAAATTTTTCATCCTAAAAATAAAAAGATTTAAAACACACTCATGACTAAGCATAGAACTGTGCTAAAAATATGTACATTAATTTGGCACTTGGAGGGAAATTTTCAAATGGGAATAACTTAGTATCTAGAGCTCAATTTTGGATGAAATTTATATTTTTAGAAATCTCTTAATAAGAAAAAAATGAGGCTGGCCTCCAAAATAAGTTTTTTGGTTGAAGGATGAGCTTGATTTATAACCCACTTCCTTAAGGTGACTTAGGAGGTCGATTATAAATACCTCAAAACCTTAATTTTCTATTTTATTATAATTGCAACATTATAAAACACGACCTAAGCATGTTGATGTCTAATGTGTATCAAATATTATTTTTCTTAAAGAAAGCATTAATCCATGTTTTACAGTAGTGGCATTGTTATGTTTTGGATTAGCTTTTACAAGTACTTTGACCTCGATTCAAGTGTCTTGTCACTCGAGATGACATGCACCCTGTGTTGTATGAAATATTTCACATGCCTACATGGTTTCAAAAGCATAGCTTTCAATTTTTATTCTCTTTTCCTTTTGGGTCAAAGTAAAATTTTACTTATTCAATGATGTATGTGTTTTGTGTGTAAAATTATAAAAATGTATTTTGTATATCTTGGTATTCTACTCATCAAGAGATTTCCAACAATATAAATTCCATCCCAATATTAAGATACAAAATTATACTCATTTGAAAATATAAATTTTAAGTGTCATGTCAACATTTGTGCCATTTCCATGTGGTAGACACATGGAAGTCCCTTTTCCCATGTGTCATAATTGTACAATTCCACTCCCCTTGCATGTGGCTAATAGGTGGAAAACCATGTCTACGTCATCACACAATACCAGTAACTACCACGTCACCACCATGGTCCACTCCTTTCAAGTATTGACAGTTTCAAGGAGGTATTATCATAGCTTGAAATTCAATATATTGATATGTCATCATCATCATTTTGAGGCTTATTATTCTCACAAGGATAAGCCCGATATAGAGGCCCCATTCCCTCAATACACGACCTTCAAAATCATGTTGAAAACTAGCCTATGCTTCCACCTAGCCACCACAGTCGTACAACTCAATCCACATCCCCCACGCCATGTCAATATGCCACATCACCAAGACCCTGTTGGTGTCACAACATCTCCACGTGTTCATACCATGTCAAGACACCGAAATATCCCACCAATATAATAATTTAACATATATTAACAAAAGTGTGTTTATATTAGCTAACAAGATTTTCAATTTTGGTTTGTATTGGGAGATTTGAAATGTGAGTGATGTTTTTTCCCTTAACATTCGAAATCCTATGGACCACTATGTCAATATCCAATTTTCAAATGATGATTCCCTTCTATCTATAAACACACCTGTATATTATTTCATCATCCCAGTAGAAGTATTAACATGCATAGGAAACTCGAGTGCATCCCTTTTCCCAATCCAATAATGGAAAATATCCAATGGAATTTTATTTATTAATTGATGGGCATGTTATTCTATCAATATCGAGAATTTATGAAAGGTTTCGTACAAAATTTTCCTAATGCCTAATACACTATACTTAAATACCCAAATATTCATCGTCCTAGGATTTTACCCTTTGTATCTAAGATATTAGTCACAACCCCCTACTAAACCATATGACCAGGGGTCATGGCCAAAGACCCTGAACCCAAAAATTTCCAAAAACTCATGTAGTATGCCACCTCTTCGAAAAACCAAAGATGAATGATAACTGAATAGAAAAAATATATATTTGCTTCAATGAAATCTTGATACCCTAAGGAATCATATCCCCTTTCCTTCTTCTTGGTCATAACTCCCAGTGGTTATGTAACTAGGGATAAGAAAAAGGACTTCCATCCTTGAAATTCCAAATTTCAATCATACAATTTTTAAATCCAAAGAGGGGTTAGTCCCCAAATTTTACTTCCAATAGATATCCAATCTTGTTTTGTAGGTCTAAAATTGATTCTAAAGAGGCTAAAAACTCCCCTAGAGGCTTTTGAAGAATAATAAATCTTCATCAACCCGAGAAGGCCTCTTAAAGATAATTAATTTTAATAATGAATATGTGTTATGAGCAAAGTTACCCTAAGGTCTTGGGTTAAAAGATCTAATATATTAGGGGCATGTCATCACAAGAAAGACTCAAATTACCAACTTATATGCTTTAAAATATAAAGTGAGGATTGCAGATCTTGCCCGTTTATCCTTCGTTTGTAGTAGACCCCGTAGGGTTCAAACCCCTTGCAACTCCCCATGCTCCAGAACATGCAAATCAATCAAGAAAAAGCACAAAACCTATTTGTACATCATATATGTCCTAGAAATTAGAAAATTAACATACATGATCTCATAAAGATAACATGAAATGAATTATTCAAGATTATTAAGCATGTATAAGAGACATATAACACACGAACATTAGGAACATGGTGGTACTTCTTTTATTGATAACATGTACATAAAATAATAGTGGAGAAATCACCTGAGATCTGCCATGGCCTTGAGAAAAATCATCCTCCAGATTCGTCCAACCCTAGCCTCACAAAGATTCTTCCATAAATGGTGCACAAAGGACGTCACATAGAATGAGGGTGATCATCACAAGGAAACAAGGTTTTCCTGAAACCTGGGAAGTGCAGGAGGCACAAGGGAAATATTAGACTTGATCAGCTCTATAACAAGCTATAATATCAATAATATTCTCTCTCTCCTCCCTTAGGCCATTCCCTTTAGGGGTATTTATACTTTTTCAAATTAGTTTTTTCAGTTGGGAAACAGTTAGGCCATGGGTGGGGTAGTTAAGTTATAGGAAAAAATGCAAACCCTGCCTCAATAATAGGGATTTTTTAATTTTTTTTATATTTTAAATAGCATACGCGGGTTAGATATGGATGGACCCGCATGTGCATGTGGAAAAAACTGGGCAAAGTCACGTATGGATTTTAAAATATTGTTTTTTGAGAAATGTGACCAAGTCTGAATGGAAGGGTTGCCCAAGGCCAATGTATAAGTCAACAAGTACATAGAGGTGATAAATTATGCTATAACAAATGCACCCTAATATATGAGGTCAAAAGGGGTACATGATGGCCAGAATGTATTATGTGCATAGAAAGAACCTTGCGAGGACTAGGGAGGACTTCACCAGATTTTAGCCTGTTAAAAACCAATGATAGAAATCAGAAAGATAGCTCATGTCTGAGGCAAGCATACCCATGCTCAGTGAAAGAAAAGCATGTCTGCATATGAATTTTGGAGTGGATCCAATATGGTTACAGGTATAACTGAAATTTAAAGTAAATAGTGAATGATCTGATCATTATCTTGAAGTATAAGTCAAAATCATGTTCAAGTATCAGATATAAAAGACTGATCAGTGATGCTGCATAGATATCTGATCACTGAAGTCACAACTGAATCTCCAAGTACCAAATCATAAGTGGTGGAACAAATGGTACAACATGCAACTTAGGTGCCAACATATAAGATGTTGCTGTGATGAAACTGCAACATATAAGGGTGGATAGTGTCATTGGCAGAAAACTGAAGGAGCTGTCAAAGTGAACCAAATCATGTTGATGCAAACTTGAGGTCTTCACGAATCACCATGGCACAATTCTACACAATTGGAATAAATGAGTTGAGGTCGACCATGTGAGAAATCATTTGATTACTGGTCATTGATTTATACCGTTAAAAAATGCAAGACAACCCACCAATAATGATAATGAGTGTCAAGGTACCCCACTACAATCTAACAAGTGCTAATAAATGAGTTGAATTCGAACACTTGATAGAATATGTAAATTAGGAGACATTGATGATTCTCACAGTCGATAGTGAAGGAGTCTAACACTGATGACTACAAACTCTAATGTACTGACAAAAAGACTCTAGACCTTATTCCTATAGCAATGAGTCAGAGTTGATGGGAAAATATCTGTTGGAAGGAAGGAATTAAGGCATCCCACATCATTTCAAAGCGAGTGTAATCCGCAAGCCAAGATTTGGAAGGAAACAAACAAAGCAAAGTGAAGTAACCAACCCGAAGTACATTTCCGACGTGCACAAAATGTAGCTAGTGCACGACAGAAACCCTATGAACAAAACCAATGATGAAAGCTAACAAAGAGGCAAGATATCCACTGATAGGGTCAAATGGAAATTAAGGTATTGAACGAATCCCAGGTGTGATAATGTAAGCTGAAGTTGAACACAATAGAAACCACTAAGTCAAAAACCCATAATGTTGATCAAATGCTGAGCACAAGGTCACCTATCTGTTATCACTCAGATTTTCCTTGAAGTTGTTGAAAGAGGAAAGGAGTCCGAGGTAACCACAAACCAATCTTTTAGGTACAGAATCTAGCCAATCTGTACCCAGAGAGGGCTCTCTCTGTAAAATTTAGCTTTGTTTTAGAAGATGTTAGGCTAGTTATAAATTCCAGGGGTTTTGTTTGAATTTGGGTGGTGGAATTCGATAGTTGAGGGCAAGATTTAGTAGTTCAGGCCATTGGGCTATGGAGTCAAAAAGATGGCTTCACTGGATTAAGTTTCTAGACAAAAGATGGTTTTACAGGGCAAGATAATCAAACAGAGAACCATTTTAGATCTAAAGTGAATGGAATGGATTTAAAATGGATGAAAGGCAATTAAGAATATTTCAACACATTCATAAGAGGGAAAATTGAGTGATTATTAACAAAGAGCAATTAATAATTCTTTCTTAAATAACCAAAATGCTTAAACTAGAAAAACAGGAGCAATTAAGAATTCACTGTTTAAAACTAGTTTAGAAGAAAACATTTAGAATAACAATGATTGAAATCAGATTACACTTAAGTACCTTCTGATTTATTCCTTTTCATTAATCATTCAAAAATGAAACACAGTGATATAATAAACAGATATAAAAACTTTAAAACACAAGGGAAGGATGATGTATTGATTCGTAGTCTGACACATGAATCTTGTAAAAATTCTTTCGCTTCAATTCATCATCCAACTTAACCACAAAAAATTTCTCCAATAACACTTTATTCCAAATATTCAATTTTACAGCCGAGTCTAAAAAATCCACCCAAAATACTTCTAAGAGTGAAGTATTTATACAAATTCTAAACTAAAATATCTTGAAAAAATATCAAGATTAGTTCACAAATCTCTACAACTATTTTACATAAATAGAACTTAAGTAAAGGACACTAAAAATAATGCATATATTTGACACTATTTTTTATGGATAGGTGATGAAAAAGAGGAGAATTCTAATTTGATCCAACTCTTAGTTGATGATGAGGCATCCAAGTCACTAACTGCTTCCTTTCTTTGTGCATTCTGCTCTAACAATTCTGCAAACTTGGGGTCCAATTATATAGTTTTATTTCTCCAACCATAATATATATGTAAAATTTGAAAGAGGTTATTGCAGATAAATATGTTGGTGAGATAAACCTCTTTCAGTTTCCCACAATTCCTCTCCAACTGTTCACAATAGTCTCTGTAAACATATGTGTAAAACAGAGTTTTACAGAGTCTGAAAAATAGCCTGTAAAGATGTGCATGTATCTTTGATTCTGAAATTGTTGTGAAAAAAGTGAGATAGGTTTTTGTATATGGGTCTCTTAGGAACAAAATCCTCCTTCAGTTTTGTATGATGTATTTCGGATTGGCCACAATATTCTCTGCAAAATTATGACTGTACTGGAATTTTCTGCAAAAAGTGCTTTCCAACATTGTTTAATATTTCAAAAACCATAATAGCTGTTAGAACTGTGAGAGAGGTTTTCGTAGATGGTCCTCTTAAGAACATAACACTGCTTCCATTTTTAAAAATTCATCTTTTATTGATCACAATAGTTTCTGCAAAACTATGACTTAAACAGGAAATTTCTGAAGAATGTACCATTTTTTCTCCAATTTCATCTTTTAACCTTAAACGTCTTTTGACTATTTTTCACTTTTAATTTGGATAAAATTCATTGTGGCTGGTGAAATTTCTTTCATATTTTTTTAACCCTTAATATCTTCATGTTTACTTTCATCGTTTACTGTTTACTTTTTACTTTTTACCGCTCTACTTTTTATCTGTCTTCACTTTGTCATGAACTTGTATATTTTGTTTTGTAACTGTCTTCCCTGCTGTTTATCTTCATGATAGCTGATTTACTTGACTTGGTCTTCAATCTGATACTCTTTAATCCTGATACTCTTTGATTTTTCTTTACTGTGTCCTTTTACCTTCAATGTGTAGTTTAGGTTTTTTACTGTCTGTTTCAACAGTAAAACGTTTAATATCATGTTTCCTTTGCTTGTTTTTCAACTGTATGTTTTATCTTCCATCTCTTGTTTGAATAGATTTGATAACACTCTTGGAGTAAACAAGTCTTATAACTAGTATTAAGACTGTTTATCCAAGGATGTGGTCTTCTGATCACCTGTAAAACAAAACAAATTGTTAAGAAAGCATTGGTTTGTAGGGGAGGTTGAAAATGTTTCATTTGATGTTGAGAGGTCTGTGGAGTGAATCTAGAATGATTTTTGGGAGGTAAACCATGCTCGAATTGGTTAACAGAGGCTTCAGGTGGCGCAACTAGGTTACAAAGGGTTTTACTGCACAATCAGGCGAAAATGAGCAACACTAGGGTGTTTGTGTTTAAACGGGTAAATGTGTTGATATTACGGTAAGATTTGAATGAATAAAGTGATGATGACACCACTTGACGCATGTGAAGTTTTTGTCGCTAGTGGGAGGTTGTGAGCGGTATACGATCGCACTCACTTTTGGGAAAGGGGTTTTGTGGAGGGGTTGTTATTCCATACTTATAAACGATGCTGCGGTATGGTAATTGCTCAAACGCTAACACCGCACAAGTTATCGTTTCTGATTCCCAGGATGCATAGTGATATTGGTATCAACCGTGAGATCTAAGATTTGTTGATCAAATTCTGGTTTCCGTGGTTGAAGGTGTAGTACACGAAGATAACATTTGGCCCATGTAATTCGATTTAAATTAATCGATCGGGGTGATTTTATCATGGGTTCGTTATTAATTAATCATGAGGATTAATTAACTCTTATTGATATGGCAGAGAAATGCTCTCACAATTAATCAAAGATTTGACTAATTAATCATGATTAATACATTAATATGGTTATTTTTCAACCAAAGGGGCGGGATATTATTATTTGGGAATTTTATTATTAAAATAATACGGTAAAAGGGGAATTTACAAGGATTTAAATAATAAAATTAGAAGTTAATATGAAAACATGAAAGAAGCGCTAAGTGTAAACATTAGGTTAATGTTTTTAACTTATGATTTTTATGAGGAGGGTTTTTATGTGAAATATTACATGATTTTTCCTAACTAAAATGGGATTTTAGTTAGGAAAAGATTTTTTAGAGGTGAATGAATGTTATGATAAATGATTTTAAATACTTAGGCTTTTCCAATTATTGGGCCCAGGGTTCGGTCCCTCCAAAAGTCAACGAAATGCCTTGAGCCCCTTTAATTTTTAAATGCCTAGTACTTAGGATAAATTAGTGAAATTTTTAGGGAAAAATGTGTAGGGAAGTTAATAATTTGACTTTGATTTGCTTGAAATTCTTCAGTGTATTGTCTGTCTTTGCACTTGTGATGAAAGTAAACAATTTAACACATCTAAAGCCATCATTCATCACATGTAATTCTGCAACATCATCTACCTACCCTACCTACTTTACCCTACCATTTTTTCTTCTTTATTAGGGTGCACTTACACTGGCAAACCCTTATCACACTTTTTTTCTTTTACATATGAAAATCTATCCAATTATAACCTTATTACATCCAAGGGCTCAAATTAAACTGTTGAGCTCCTTTTATTCACTCTACCTATCTACTTATCTGTGAAGATTAAACAGTTTGGTCAGATTTTATTCTCTATCTCTAAAACATGAAATTGAAAGATGAACTAGCCAAGCTTAAACCTTATATAAATTGTGGTAAAGGAATAAAAGTTGCACACAATTTGTTTATTACATCAGAAAAAAAGAGTGGTATTTATACCGCACACCTTCCTAGTCTATTTTTGTTTCTTTTGTCTGGGGGTTCATTTTCCTCACTTTTTTTCGACTACATTTTATTCTTTTCATCCTTGATTTTCTTCTTTTTAGGTATACCTCTTTACATTTTTTAAATTTTTCGATTTTTTGAAAATATGGAAAACCTTTGCAACAAGAAAAGGTATGAACATATTGCATAGCTCATCAAGTCAATCATGAAATATGACACCTATTGGTATAGGAGTCTAACACTGGCTCCACTTGGGGATGGCTTTTCCTTGTGAAAAGTCAAGAGCAGCAGGTCAGTTAGCCTCAATGTAGTTATGACTGAACCATGGAATCTTCTTCTGCTTGTTTCTTTATTGTATGTATGACAGTAACATTTTTGAAGCTTAGGGCCTTCTCTTCGGGCTTCAACTTCAGCAAGTTACTATCCACTCAAAACTTAAAACTTTATTTCCCAGTTGGTAATCTTCTGCCTTGGTCCAATCCCAAACATGCATTTGTTGTGGCTGAAAATATTGAATTGAATATAGTCCTTTTTCTGCAACCTGAAATCTGATATGAAACTAAAACAACACACAAAAATTTTCAAACCAACTTAATGAAAAACTAGCTGAAAATTGAAAACTAAAAAAGAAAAATGGTCAAAATTCTGAGCTTATTAGCACTCATCTACCTACTCAATCTACTGTTCAACTTCTAGTTAGGTAAAATGAAATAGCCAATGCAACCATTCAAGCATTATGTACTTTGATAAATTTTGTTGCATTTTCTTGTTGATTATCAAAACTGTACTTCTGCAACCTATTAGAAACTTGTCAACAAATGAGAGGATAAGGAAACACTTGATTTCCTTTGTTGACTCTAGAAACTGTACAAAAGGATCTTCTAAAATATATACACTAATTTTTAACTGATCTAAACAACTATACATCTGTCCTGGATGGCCTCCGTACCATGAATATGAAATGTTATTTTCGTCTTTATCTCCCTGTAAACTTTCATATAAGATTTGTGATGATGTTCCTACTGATTGTAATGTTTGACTGTTGAATCCTTTATCATCTTGATTCTGAAAATCATAGTTAGTTAATAGAGGAATGCTTTGACTGCCTTCAATATTCAACATATCTGCTATTGGATCTTGAAAAACTTGGGAAAATTGCTGCAACCTATGACGTATAGGTTTCCATGGGACTTCATAAACTTCAACAAGTTTCTCATCATTTTCTTTAAATATGCTATACCACATTTCCTTTAAAAGCTGAAATGGTTCAAAACATAGTGGTATGGAACTTTCTTTTGTCATTTGATCATTTATTTCAATGGAATTTGATAATTGCAATTGTGAAACTGAAAAATCTTGATCAATAGTTTCATTATCTTCTTTGTTGTCAATCAAAATTCCTAAATATTGTTGATTATTGATGGTATGCAAGTTGTCTCTAATGAACTGAAATGAAGCAAAACAAAGAGGTAAAGAGCCTTCACTTATTTCCACATTTTCTGCTTTTTCTTCCTCACTCTCATGGTTGATCTGTACTGGCTGATCACTGTCTTCAATCTGCTGAAACTGAGTTTCTTCATCCCACAAACTAGCTTCTGATTGCTCTGTAAAGCTAGCTTGAGTTTGGAGAACATAACTATCATCATAATGATCATACTTAGGAAAATCATCAAAAGAAGAAATGTCATCAAAAATACACATTAGATCAACAAATTCCTCTTCATCATATTGATTTGTAAATTTATTTTATGATCTATGATAATTTGAATTAAGAGGAATTTGTTCATGGCTATCAACCTCTTCTATTTCTTCATGGTGATTTTGAATAAAAAATTCTTCTTTCATAGTGATCTCCTGTGTTATTTCATCTAGTTTTCTTACCAAAAGGTTGAGTTTTACCTCTGAAATGTGTTTCTTTTCCTCTTCTTCTGCTTTCAACTTTTCCTGTTTGATTTGGAGATTAACTTTCACATCAACTGCAATTTTCTGCATCTGTACAAGTTTTTTTGGATCTCTTTCTCTTAACCGAAATTCTATTTTTGGATCAAAGACACTTGGATAATGCAAGAGAGTTGAATCATGAGGAGGTCTAATATTTTCTGGCATTGAATAATAAACTTGATTAAATCTGTCATAAAATTGCTGTATTGTTTCATTTGGATGTCTTTTTAATTGATTATATTATTCCATGATCACAAAATGATTAACTTTGATCATCCATCTATCAAGGAAAAGTTTGATAAACTGCTGGAAATTTGAGATGCTAGCATTAGGCAGATTTTTGAACCAACTCTTTATTCTATTTTGCAAAGAAAGAGAAAAAAGTATGATTTTAACATCATGTTCATCAATCTCAAATAAATCCAAATAATTCTCAAAAACTTGAATATGTTTTTGGGCAGTGATACCATTCTCTCCATCAAATCTAGGAAGATACTTGTAGTATTTTTTAGGAAAATCATGGAGTATAGGAGGTAAAATAAGGGGCTTATATCTATCTGGAACTTTATATGGCACAGGAATATGTACAGAGATTGTAAGATCAGTCTTGATTATTTGGGGCTTCTTAATTGGAAAATTCTCAGCATTAGATTCATAAGAAAGCTGCTCAAAGAGATTAGGAGAATTATTACTTACAATATTCAAAGGAAAATAATTAAAAACTAATCTAAGATCTTCTATAAAATACAATATACATTGAAACAATTTCTTAATGAGAAATAACATAATATCTTGGATTAAGATCCAAACTGAAAGCCTGATCTTTCCATATTGTTCTTTGAGGTTCATTCCTCCAGTGGAGTCTTGATTGTGAAATTGATTTGGAGTTGCCAGGTGGATGATTTTAACCTTTGTGTGTCTGATCTTTGTCCACCATCATAGATCAGATCTAAACCTGTAAAACAATTCTGAAGAAAAATTTAGTTCTTCAGGAAACCAAATTTTGAGTATTTTATGATTATTTTGTTTTTTTTTTTTATGAATTTTCAAAACAACTTCTATGATTTCTTTAAGAGGCTTTAGATATGAGATTTAAACTTTCTTAAAGACTTATTTGACAAGAGGAAATGATCAAGTATTTGAAACCAGATGTTCAATCCATAAACTAGAACGGAGATAGACTGAAGCAGCATTTATTTACTTTTGCAATTGCAAAGCAAGAGCAATTTCAAAGGCTACCTGGCTAACTTCAGGCTCCGTCTATAGCTTATAAAATAAATAATAGTAGCAATAAAATTATTCAGTCCCCAACAGAGTTGCCACTATGTTATCACTCAAATTTTCCTTGAAGTTGTTGAAAGAGGAAAGGGGTCCGAGGTAACCACAAACCAATCTTTTAGGTACAGAATCTAGCCAATCTGTACCCAGAGAGGGCTCTCTCTGTAAAATTTAGCTTTGTTTTAGAAGATGTTAGGCTAGTTATAAAGTCCAGGGGTTTTGTTTGAATTTGGGTGGTGGAATTTGATAGCTGAGGGCAAGATTTAGTAGTTCAGGCCATTGGGCTATGGAGTCAAAAAGATGGCTTCACTGGATTAAGTTTCTAGACAAAAGATAGTTTTACAGGGCAAGATAATCAAACAGAGAACCATTTTAGATCTAAAGTGAATGGAATGGATTTAAAATGGATGAAAGGCAATTAAGAATATTTCAACACATTCATAAGAGGGAAAATTGAGTGATTATTAACAAAGAGCGATTAATAATTCTTTCTTAAATAACCAAAATGCTTAAACTAGAAAAACAGGAGCAATTAAGAATTCACTGTTTAAAACTAGTTTAGAAGAAAACATTTAGAATAACAATGATTGAAATCAGATTACACTTAAGTACCTTCTGATTTATTCCTTTTCATTAATCATTCAGAAATGAAACACAGTGATATAATAAACATATATAAAAACTTTAAAACACAAGGGAAGGATGACGTATTGATTCGTAGTCTGACACATGAATCTTGTAAAAATTCTTTCGCTTCAATTCATCATCCAGCTTAACCACAAAAAATTTCTCCAATATCACTTTATTCCAAATAGTCAATTTTACAGCCGAGTCTAAAAAATCCACCCAAAATACTTCTAAGAGTGAAGTATTTATACAAATTCTAAACTAAAATATCTTGAACAAATATCAAGATTAGTTCACAAATCTCTCCAACTATTTTACATAAATAGAACTTAAGTAAAGGACACTCAAACTAATGCATCTATTTGGCACTATTTTTGATGGATAGGTGATGACAAAGAGGAGAATTTGAATTTGATCCAACTCTTAGTTGATGATGAGGCATCCAAGTCACTAACTGCTTCCTTTCTTTGTGCATTCTGCTCCAACAATTCTGCAAACTTGGGGTCCAATTATATCTTTTTATTTCTCAATCCGTAATATATATTTAAATAGTGAAAGAGGTTATTGTAGATAAATATTTTGGTGAGATAAACGTCTTTCAGTTTCCCAAAATTCCTCTCCAGATGTGCACAATAGTCTCTGTAAAAATATGTGTAAAACAGAGTTTTACAGAGTCTGAAACATAGCCTGTAAAGATGTGCATGTATCTCTGATTCTGAAATCTTTGTGAAAAACGTGAGATAGGTTTTTGTATATGGGTCTCTTAGGAACAAAAACCTCCTTCAGTTTTTTATGATGTATTTCGAATTGGCCACAATCTTCTTTGCAAAATGATAACTTTACTGAAATTTTCTGCAAAAAGTGCTTTCCAACATTGTTTAATATTTCAAAAACCATAATAGCTGTTAGAAAAGTGAGAGAGGTTTTCATAGATGGTCCTCTTAAGAACATAAACCTCCTTCATTTGTTCAAAATTCATCTTTTATTGATCACAATAGTTTCTGAAAAACTATGACTTAAACAGGAAATCTCTGAAGAATGTACCATTTTTGCTCCAATTTCATCTTTTAACCTTAAACTTCTTTTAACTGTTTTTCACTTTTACTTTGGATAAAATTCATTGTGGCTGGAAAAAGTGTTTTCGTCTTTGTTTAACGCTTAATATATTCATGTTTACTTTCACTGTTTACTGTTTACTTTTTACTTTTTACCGCTCTATTTTTTATCTGTCTTCACTTTGTCATGAACTTGTATGTTTTGTTTTGTAACTGTCTTCCCTGCTGTTTATCTTCATGATAGCTGATTTACTTGACTTGGTCTTCAATCTGATACTCTTTAATCCTGATACTCTTTGACTATTCTTTACTATGTCCTTTTACCTTCAATGTGTAGTTTAGGTTTTTTACTGTCTGTTTAAACAGTAAAACGTTTAATATCCTGTTTCCTTTGCTTGTCTTTCAACTGTATGTTTTATCTTCCATCCCTTGTTTGAATATATTTGATAACACTCTTGGAGTAAACAAGTCTTATGACTAGTATTAAGACTTTTTATCCAAAGATGTGGTCTTCTGATCACCTGTAAAACAAAACAAATTGTTAAGAAAGCATTGGTTTGCAGGGGAGGTCGAAAATGTTTCATTTGAAGTTGAGAGGTCTGTGGAGTGAATCTATAATGATTTTTGGGAGGTAAACCATGCTCGAATTGGTTAACAGAGGCTTCAGGTGGTGCAGCTGGGTTACAAAGGGTTTTATTGCACAATCAGGCGAAAATGAGCAACACTAGGGTGTTTGTGTTTAAACGGGTAAACAGTTGATATTGGCGGGTAAGCTTTGAATGAACAGTGGACAGATGGCACTGACTTGACGATGTGAAGTTTTGTCGTTAGTGGGAGGCGGTAAGTGGTACGCGATCACACCGCTTTTGGGGAAAGGTGGTTTTGGGTAGAGGGCGAGCGATTCCATACGATAAACGACGTGTGGTGCAGTACTATTCAAAAAACCGCTTGGCCATCGCGCGTTATCATTCGGACAAAGATGGCTAGTGATATTGGTATCAACCGTAGATCTGAGATCTGTTGATCGAACGGTGGTCCGGGTTACGAGATGACAGAAAGATAACGAGCGGGCCCAATGTAATTTATTTCGAATTAATCGCATCGGGGGTGATTTGATTGGCGGATTCAAGTTATTAATTAATCATGAGGATTAATTAACCCTTATTGATATGGCGGAGAAGTGCGCTCACGATTAATCAAAGATTTGACTAATTAATCATGATTAATACATTAATATGGTTATTTTTCAACCAAAGGGGCGGGATATTATTATTTGGGAATTTTATTATTAAAATAATACGGGAAAAGGGGAATTTACAAGGATTTAAATAATAAAATTAGAAGTTAATATGAAAAAATGAAAGAAGCACTAAGTGTAAACATTAGGTTAATGTTTTTAACTTATGCTTTTATGAGGAGGGTTTTTATGTGAAATATTACATGATTTTTCCTAAGTAAAATGGGATTTTACTTAGGAAAAGATTTTTTAGAGGTGGATGAATGTTATGATAAATGATTTTTAAGTACTTAGGCTTTTCCAATTATTGGACCGAGGGTCCGGTCCCTCCAAAAGTCAAGGAAATGCCTTGAGCCCCTCTAATCTTTAAATGCCTAGTACTTAGGGGAAATTAGTGAAATTTTTAGGAAAAAGATGAGAAGGGAAGTTAATAATCTGACTTTGCATTGCTTGAAATTCTTCAATGTATTGTCTGCCTATGCATTTGTGATGAAAGTAAAAGATTTACCACATCTAAAGCCATCATTCATCACATGTAATTCTGCAACATCATCTACCTACCCTATCCACTTTACCCTACCATTTTTTCTTCTTTATTAGGGTGCACTTAGACTAGCAAACCCTTATCACACTTTTTTTCTGTTACATATGAAAATCTATCTAATTCTAACATTATTACATCCAAGGGCTCAGATTAAACTATTGAGCTCCTTTTATTCACTCTACCTATCTACTCATCTGCCAAGATTAAACAGTTTGGTCAGATTTTATTCTCTATCTCTAAAACATGAAATTGAAAGATGAACTAGCCAAGCTTAAACTGTTTGAATGTTCATAAATTGTGGCATAGAATACAATTTGCACACAATTTGTTTATTACATTAGAGAAAAAAGGAGTGGCATTTAGACCTGCACACTTTCCTGGTCTATTTTTTTTTTGGGTTCATTTCTTTCACTTTTTTGACCATTTTATTCTTTTCATCCTTTAATTTTTCTTTTAGGGTATACCCTCTTTACATTTTTTCAATTTTTCGATTTTTTGAAAATATGGAAAACCTTTGCAACAAGAAAAGGTATGAACATATTGCATAGCTCATCAAGTCAATCATGAAATATGACACCTATTGGTATAGGAGTCTAACACTATCAATGATGAAAATTGGGCCATGGTTTAGCTCGAGGTTTACTCTCAGATAAATATGTCGAAGTCGATAAGAGACAAACCCACCAGCAAGAAGTCAATGGAGACCTTCTCAAACCAACATGAGTAAAGGACGAAATAGCTGATGTGATAGAACAAGATACTCACAAAATCGAGATGGCCGAATGAAAAAAGTCAGTCAAGAGACACCGCAGAAAGGCCAACTCAGGTTAACTTCCCTTGAACAAAAGCATGACTCATGTTGACTATGGCAACGAATGATAACTTTGTATAAGTTTTTCATGTAGGAGGTAGAAACAAACCGTCCATAGAATTGGAAGACATAACCAACTCGGGGAGTACTGACTCGATAAAAAGGTTATGGCTTCTCCTGTGTCAAAAACTAAAACCATCCCAAATGGGGAAAATACTTAGATTTTTTGTGCTTTGTTCAAGGGCAACACAATTGACGTTGCAGCTGCCATCAAGTATGGAAGTATTATCCCGTTCCCGCTGTTTTTCAATTTTTATTTTTTTTGTATTTTTTATATTTCAAATCCTAAAAAGGAATAAAAGAATCCCTAAAGTACAATGGATAGAATGAGTGTTAGTAAACATATGCACTAGTTCCTGGGATAGGAACAATCCTATGCTCAATGCAAGGTTGCGAAAGCTGGTAAGTGACACTCAAAGGGATGTTCCATCCATGGGTAAAGGTGTCAAATTGCAAAGGCTAAGTGATTTCATGGTTAACTTGTATAGAAAGACATGGTCAAAAGAGGGCTTAAACATGAGTCCAAATGAAGCCGACTAAAGGCCAAGATAAACAAGTAGTCAATATGAAATGTAGTAATACAACTTGAAAACAATGGGAGCCTCTAAGGTAAATGGTCAGAATAAAGATAGCAAAGAAGAAGAAGAATGAAGATTCAATAAATAAGTCATGGCGGGACTAAAGAGGACTCCCGAGCCTACACAGATTGTAGCATGGGAGACAAATGCTAGCGAGGAACTAACTAGGAAGCCCATGTAAAGGATGGCTCTACCACCAAGTCATGATTTAAAAAAGCAGCAAGTGAAATGGGTTAAATAGTTACGAAATGATGGGGTCGACCCTATGGCAAGTGATCAGAATGGAGGCTAGTATGCAGAAATGCAACGGAAAGTGAATTCCCTAACCTATATACCAGTTTAGAATCAAATACCTGCCATGACAGGTCAGCGGTCATGGCTCCGAAGGAAAATTGGAATTATCTCAAATTCACCTGAATGTACCTGAAAATACTTTTCCTAACACTTACAAGCCAAAAGGTTGAACAAACTTAACCAAATTTAAAAAATAGACAGAAACGAAATTTGTGAAAAAAATTCAAATTCTAGGCATAAATAAGCATTTTGACTCACATTTTGGTCATTTATGCAGTGCAGAAGTGGAAAAAGAGCTCTCGAGCAAAAAAACCCCTTCTTGCAAATGGAGCAACCGGCCACCGAATCAACTCAAGCCAGTCAGGTAAGCCTTTTACTCATCTTGTTTATCAATTTCATTCCTATTTCAAGCAATTTTTTATATTTTTTATCGTACAAAATATATTTTTCTTGAAATCCTCTATATATACATGGGTTCGTCATGAGGAACTCACATATAAACGCGATTGTGTTCAAATGAAGTCATGTATGTGTAGAGCATAATTAAAAAAATAATATATAATGGGTCAATGGATGAAATTGTACAGGATGACTATCAGCTAGAGGGAAAGAGAGCACAATGCAATTGATAATGAAGTGATGGAGGACCATCAATCATTATATATACTTCAGGGTTGTTGTTTATTAAAGTCTTTCAAAATACCAAATATGAAAACCAATACTCGATTTCTCAAGATGTTGGTCAATTATTCAAAACTAGATGAAGACTGCTTTATGATTGATCATATTCCATTGAGAATCGAGTTGGAAGACATCTATTTTATCACAGGAATTTCCTAGAGGGGAGAACCAGTTGATTTTCATGGTAAGCCCACTGGAGGGCTTAATGTAGATGACTATTTCCAGGTTTACTATGTGGATGGTGCAAAGAAGGTGGGTACTCAGATCCCAATCAAGGATGTACAAGACTTGTTGGGGCCCTTGTTTTTGAAAACTTGTTTGGAATATTTTTCATTTTTTAATAAAGGATGGCCTTTTTGGGTTGCGGCAAGATGACACATGGATATCGTGACCAAGTCGCAACTACAACAAGCCACGGAGCTATCAAGGTGGCACATAAGCAAGAGATAGCTGAAGAAAGCAGATGCATGAGGATATACAACAGAAGACAGAAAGTGGAACACACAGATAACAAGAGAGAAGCTGGAAGCAGCCGAAGAAGAACAAAAAGAGGAACTAACAGTTGCAAAAGTGGGTGAATAAATAGCGGTCACCCAGCCGAAAAGGAAGAGAAGGTAACAGGAGAAGGAATGCAAAGTGAATGAAAGAGATCGTGCATGATATCCTTGTAGTTCCTAGGCTTCTCTATTCTACCTCTCTGTTCTATAATGCATCGCTATCAGACTTGTAAGCTCTCCTTGTAGAGGCTATGTACCTATGGATTTGGCTGAAGAAATCAATACACTTGCAGCTTACTGTTCTACTGTGTAATTCTTATGCATGCATGATGGTTGTGATGGTTTAAAATTTTATTTTCTTAATACCTGTTTATGCTCTGAATGTTCTTGCAGATATACTTATGTTTATGTAATTAATTCTATAATAATCAT
Organism: Pinus albicaulis; assembly: GCA_034641835.2. Classification (NCBI taxonomy): domain Eukaryota; kingdom Viridiplantae; phylum Streptophyta; class Pinopsida; order Pinales; family Pinaceae; genus Pinus; species Pinus albicaulis. The sequence continues at coordinate 941,280,915 of CM076583.1, read as the reverse complement.
GAGTTGCGGATCCTTCCTCTGCCATCAATCTATTCCCCTCCTGCATGTGGTTGCGGCATGCCTCGGGTGAGACTCTCTGCTCTCTGGAGTAGGGTGATAATGCTGGTGTGGTTCTAGACTACAGCGGATTCCTTTGTTGACCCCAATCCTTGAACCTGGGTCTTGCCTACGAGACCTGTTTTCTCGCCAACAAATGGTTCCGTTGTCGGGACCCGCATGTTATGAGGGGAACTAGATCATGGTATCGAGGATCTATGAAGGCGAAATACAGAGATGGTGGGATAACCATCTAGACCAGTTCGTTTCTCAACAAGCGGAGTTGACGAATCAAAAGGAAAGTGTGCTCAAGGATCTCGTCCTTTTCTCAGATTCTGCCAGTGATACTTACGAGATCCTCTGGGGGAAGTTCCCTAGTGGCTTGTATAACTGGTTGCGGAGGTTACAGAGGAAGGTGCCTAGGGATAGCTGGCGAAAGATAAACCACAAGTGGGTACACGGGGATCTAGTGGCTCTGCATCGGGTGAACACGGAATTGACCCGCGCGGTGGATTTTTGGGTAGAGACCAATTTGACCGGGTATATTGTAGATTTTTCCGTAGAGTGCTACCAATCCTTCTAAAAGGCTGAGGCTATCTTCCATTTCAGGTTAAGAGGGAAACTACTCAAGGATATTTCGCTGTGGATCAAAGCCCTGATGGTGGACGAAGGGCTGGTGGAATTTCAAAAGTCGAGCATGGAAGCGTAAGCCCCTAGTGTTGGGGGAAGGGCTGAGGGGACCGATGCTACGTAAAGTGTGAAGAGGGGAGTGGGGATGGATGTTGAAGCCGCGAGAAGGTTGAGAGAGCGACGAGCACATCGGCAGGCGCAGATCGCCGACAGGTGGCGAGAACGTGTGATGCGGGAGTTAAGACGATGGGAAAACGACTGGAAGAATCAAGAGGAGGCGCCTTAGCAGATAGGGATTATGGACACTCCAGTGGATACCCTGGAATGAGAAGGGACCATTATGGGAGTACGGCAGGTGCATGGGAGCCCGGCTAGGAGAAAATGAGAGACGACGACTGACAAAGACAATGCAGGAGAGCAGCCCGAAGAAGGTTCCGATGGCAAATGGTACGTCACAATGCAGCGGTTGTTTCACGAGTGGACGACACTCATCTCTCCAGGAAGCCCTACTTCCAAAAATTTTCATGGCAAGGATCCCTACCTTCCCCTGATACTTTATCAACCTTTAAGTAATATTTTCGTTAAGTTATAAGCATTAAATCAGTTTCACAGCAGTTCATTGTCGACGGTCGCACGCATGACTAGTAGCGTCACTAGTAATATTCCATTCCCCAGTGGAACAGTTACGCAACTGGGACCCGGAGGATTTATCCTAGTCAACACTCTGCAAGTAAATATGGCCGGGTCCTTCACCCGGTATCCAGAATTCTCTGGTCGGGGCAACGATGATGTAGAACAACACTAGTATCTCTGCGAAGCCATTTGGAGGGCTCGGCAGAGGCCAGATGCAGGGAAGCTAATAGAGTTCCAAACCACGCTTAGAGAGAGAGCTCTGCGGTGGTTTATCAAATGGTCTGAGGCCCATCCTAATCCAGTACTTGCAGATGTAAAGCGGGATTTTGTCCACAAATTCAAGTTACCCCAGACGGACTAGCAGGGTCTGTCCGAGCTCTGGGTGATTAAGCAGAAAGAAGGAGAGACTGCATGGGAGCTGATGCAGCGATTCAAGGACACGATCGGGAAACTTAGCTACCTGATCGATCCAAACCATCAGAGGGACTGGTTCATGAAGGCTCTATTTCCCTTGACGTGAACCCCCCTCACACAGCAGAAGATTGACAACTTGCAGGATGCTTTAGAACAAGCCATGAAAATAGAGGCCATGGCGGGCTACCCTTAGGAATATCACGGGGGGTCATCTCCACAGGATCCTTCCTTAGTGGGGCTACAGCATCATATCGCTAGTCTGATAGAGAAGCTCAAGGAGATGCAACCTATGAGACCAGCCAGGCCGAATGTTTGGTGCACTCACTGCCTGGTCGAAGGCCACGTCACAACTGAATGTGGTGCGGGTGTGGGACCCTCTGTTGTGACAATCTAGGGGGGTCCACCCATGGTGGGTGGCACAACAATGAGTCTGCAGGGGGTATACCCACCACAACAACCCTATGTGGGGTTCCCACCTCAACCGAACGCAACCGCCACGGAATACTGCGAGATTTGTTGGACGATGGGACATCCACCTCGGATGTGCCCGATACTACAAAAGTACTCCACCGTCCCAAACAAAGTATATTGTGAGTTTTGTGTTTCCATGACTCATAACACTAAGCAGTGCAGGGCTCTCGATGCACTTGCAGATAGATTGGACCGTCCCTCCTATAGGGTGAACGAGGCTTCCAGGGGAAGAGGAGGCAGTATGCATGGAGGCCGCACAGGGGGTCGCGGTCTGGTGAAATGTTATAACTACGACCAGGAGGGTCACGTGGCTCGGGAATGTCCCCTTCCTTGATGTCCTTGGTGTTCCCAGTTCCGCATAAATTCCCATGCCACGAAGGACTGCCCAGAACTCATTAAGAAGTGGGAAGAGCGGACACGGCAGAGAGGCACGAATTTGGTAAACTCCGAGCTACGAGGGACCACAGCTCAGGATATGCAGAACATAGCTATTGTGATGAGAGGAGGTAAGAAAATGGGGGAGGACGCTCGTGGAAAAGAGCCGGCACGGGTTGTTCGGCCAGCCTTTTCCCGAACATGTTAATCAGGCCCGAGGCACGGAAGAAGTATTTCCAGGAGGCAGTAGAGGCATTTGCTCAGCTGAGGGACGTAGGAGGCTTGGAGGCGCCCGTGCTGACAGAACCTGGTGCACACAGCGCCATAGGAAACGTGATCGAGGAATGGCTCCAGTTACTCCTCAAGATTGTTGAAAATGTTGCGCTGTGGCAGCAGCTAAAGCATACTTTGGAGGGGGCACTACAGGGGATTACATGACTTGGGGAACCGGTGCACGCAGCCCCCCAATACGTGGAGCGCGTCAAGCAAAACAAGCGACGAACGAGAAAAGAGTTCCGACTTAACATGTAGGTTGCAGGATTCCAAATTAGTGATACCATGCTGGATTTGGGGTCCGACGTCAACATCCTGCCGCGGAAGACGTGGGAGGCTCTTGGAAGGCCATGGCTAACCTACTCGCTAATCCAACCAAGAATGGCGAACCAGTACTGCATTCTACCGATCGGTTGACTCGAACGTGTCGAGGTCGACATTGCGGGGGTGAAGACCTACACAGATTTTGAAGTTATCGATATTATGAGCGACAAGGATCCTTATCCTGCCCTGTTAGGCATCAATTGGGCTTTTGAGAATTATGCCATCATCGACCTCAAAAAGGAGCTGATGATCTTCGAGGATTGGGAGGTGCGGGTCACGCAGCCCCTCGACCCGTATCAAGGTCCGCGATACACCAAAACTATGGACAACCGGATGGACGCGCAGATGATGGATCACCTTTATCAGATGACTGCAGGGAAGTGGGAGGACTATATTAACTCGACCACAACAGGCTCTATCAGCTGGCGTAGTTTCCAGAGCTCGGAGCTGGGCTCGGAACTCGCCTGGGAAGATTGATAGCAGGGTGGGTATGCGACCAGTACGCGGAGATGTGCTGCCATTGCTTGAGTCAGTTGGATTGGTGCTGAGTTCAAAGAATATCCCACCCTGTCGAACATGCATGCTGTCAATACCTTTATTGCGAAGGTGGAAGACACGGTTCCAAAAGGCTGCAGAATACCACTTTTGGACGTTGCACTACATTCCACGTCAGCAAGGTGGTGGAGGAACTACCGCACCACCTTGTCGCGGTGGAGTTGCACGACTCAGGCTTTGAAGGCACGGTTTAAAGAAGATGAAGGCCCTCAAAGCGGGCATAGGTACAAGGGGACTTCCGATCTGTGGGACCACTTGAAGAGCTGTGAGGAACAGTGGCAAGGTCCGGGATACTCGCAAGAGCTGTGGGTACATCGGTTTATCCACTCCTTGGATACAATCCCCCATTCCTGGTACTTGGAAGAAGAGCGGAAACAAGGAACCCACTCTTGGCAGGAAGTTACAGACAAGTTTGTTCGGTGCTTCTCGTTCAAAGGGGAAACAAAACAGGAATCTCGGGCACTACAAGCGGTCAAGGAGGTCCTGTTTTTCCATGACCCCAAGGCCGATGGGGGCACGGTTGCATCATGTCCTGAGGTCGGGCGCGAGTTGGTTTGCCAACGGATTGACGGAGATCTAGACAATGACAGCCTGCAGGACCTCAGGCACCTATATTTCGAAGAAAGGGAAGGCGCGCGGAACATCAATGAAGAACCGACCACTGAAGGCATCCATTTACAGCCACTGAAGACAAGGAAGTTGAACATCGGTACGGAGGAAAAGCCCAAGTTCGCTACCGTTGGTGATTACTGGGACGAGGAGATGAAAAAGGAAATTTTCAGCCTCCTCCAGGAATACGAAGACTTATTCCCTTCGTCAGTTGCGGATCTGAAGGGTATCAAGGGTGACCTTGGAGAAATGCACATTGTGCTGAAACCGGATGCCCAACCCGTAAAGCATCGACCCTACTGGCTGAACCCACGAATCAAAGAAAAGTTCAAAATGGAGATTGACAAGATGTTGGCTGCAAGTCTCATCTTTCCAGTGGAAGAAGTAGAGTGGGTGAGTCCTATCTTCATTCAAAATAAGAAGGACAAGGCAGAGATACATGTCTGTGTCGATTACAAAAGTCTGAACAACGCCTGCATCCATGATCCGTTTCCCACTCCTTTTAGCGATGAAGTCTTGGATCATGTTGCCGGAAATGAAGCTTATTCCTTCATGGATGGTTTTTCAGGCTACCATTAGGTGCGCATTGCGGAAGAGGACAAGCCGAAAAAGACATTCACCACTGAATGGGGATCGTTCGCATACCACGTAATGCCATTTGGCTTGAAAAACGCTCCGGCCATGTTTTCCCGAATTGTCTGTTATCACTCAGGTTTTCCTAGAAGTTGTGTAAGAGGAAAGTATACCCGAGGTAACCACAAACCAATCTTTTAGATGCAGAATCTAGCCAATCTGCATCCAGAGAGGGCTCTCTCTTTATGATTTATCTGCTTTGAAGGCTAATAGGCTAGTTGAGAAGTTTCAAGAGAGTTTGTTTGGGAACATGTAACCCACAAATCAGAGCATATGGTTGAGGACTTTCACCATTGGGCTATGGAGTCAAAGGATGGCTTTACTGGATTTCTATTCTAAGCACCAGATGGTATTACAGGGCAAGATAGTTAGACAGAGAACAATCCTTAAAATTTAAAGTGGATGGGATGATCTTGAAGGGATGAAAGGCAGCTAAGAATCTTTCACCATGTTCAAAAGAAAGAAGTGAAATGACTGCAAACAAAGAGCAATGAAGGATTCTTTATTATAGTAATCAACAATGTTTAAATTAGCAAAGCAGGAGCATTTAAGAATTCATGCTTATAGCTAATTTAGAAGAAAACATTAAGAACAATAACATTTGAAAACAGAGTACAATTAAGCAAATTCTGTTTCAATCTTTTATGTAAATTATTCAGAAATGGATATGATGGTATTATAAACTAATATAAAATTTCAAACAAAGGGTAGAAACACTTATTGAACTGTAGTCCAACACATGAATCCCGCAACAAGTCCAGTGCTTCAAATCGTCATCCAGTAAGCCACAAGTAAATTTCTCCAAAAGCTTTTATTCCGAAAATCTCAATGTTACAGCAGAGTAATAGAATCCACCCTCAACACTCTCTTTGAGGGTTTATTTATACACAAAATAATCTTAAACAATCTTACACTATCCTAGCCAATAATCTAGGCTGACTTAAAGCATAATTTACAAACAAAAAAGAGACAAATGGTCTCATGGATAGAATAATGTGCAACTGCCGATGTGCTGTTCCTTTCTTCTTGGATGTGCTGGAGGTAAGTGCTGAAATAGGGCTCTGTGTTGTCCCTTGCAGTATTTCTTTGGCTTGTTGGACACTCTTTATTCTCACGGATACTCTTTAACCTTTTCACCTGATACTCTTTCATCTGTTTTCCTGTTTTTACCATTTACTTGATAGTAAAGATAAATTCTCATCCTGAAGACAACTTTTACAGAATTTCCAACATTTCCTTCCACCATTGATCATCTGGTATCATAGTTCTTCTGAGCTTCCTTAAAGTTTCATCTGCTTCGGTAAGTTTATAAAAGGTGGGCTCATTCGGAAATAGATACTTTATTTCATGTTCCAAATGAAATAAATTCCTCACTTTATCATAAATACTTTTCCCAGTTGGTAATGCAGATTCTGACGAACTAGTAGAACAAACAGCTGTATTTTTAGCATGAGCCTTTATTCTCTTCTCATAGGTTTCCAAGTCTACTATTTGATCTTCTGTGAGCATGGGACTTGGTAACCCACTATCCAGCAAAGCTTGAAATTTCTCTCTGAAAATGTTGATATCAACCAAAATGTCTGTACATTTCCTTTCTAAATTTTGCATGAAAGTCCTCTTGGTGAAAACTCTCTTTGCTTCCAAAACTGCGCCTGTATTGTCATCAATTCCTAACAATGCAAGTTGTTGCTTTGTTCTGGAATTCAAAAATTGAATGAGCTGCTGGGCCTGCTCAGGCCTGCCTCTTAATTCATGTCTGGTTCTGTTTATTTCCTCTTGGGCTATCTTAACTAACTCATTTTGCTCAAAAATAGCTTGAATGGAGGGCCAAATACCCTTTATTAACTCAATGATGTTTCCCCAAAGAATGTCATTTATTTCGTTTAAAGGCTTCTCCAAAGAAAGATCTTTTTCCAAAGCCTGAACCAATTTTTCAACCTTACCTCCTCAAAATACTGTACAACGTACAATGGTCTTTTTAGATACCATATTTTTTCCTTCAATTTTACTAATCAGCTTTGTTTCTTGGAGCTCAGACCCTGAAATAGAGGCTTTCCATCTCGCTTTATTAATTCATCGAATCTGCATCAGTAGTATTTACCCGAGATGACCGGGACCGTCATCGCGCCTGTTGTAGTACCGTTGTTGAAGTCGTTGATAATTTCCCTGTTCCCGCAATGCTTTTTCCAACCTCTTCGTTTCCTGTTTCATTTAGTCGCTCTGTCAAATTCAAGAGTAACTCCATCATTTCTTCTTGTGAATTTCCTTTTATAACTTCCTGTGTCTGAGGGTGCCTCGAGGCTGGTAATTTCAGCTGTTTTCTGAGTGCAGCTATATCATCCTCTTTCTTTTTTACCAATGCCTCAATACCTTTAATGTCTTTGGGATTGTGACCCAAACCAAT